>OY744611.1:8915375-9222875 GCA_963556255.1 Allolobophora icterica | reverse complement strand
TCTGTCTGTCTGTCTGTCTGTCTGTCTCTCTCTCTCTCTCTCTCTATCTGTCTGTCTGTCTGTCTGTCTGTCTGTCTGTCTGTCTGTCGGTCTGTCTCTCTCTCTCTCTCTCTCTCTCTCTCTCTCTCTCTCTCTCTCTCTCTCTCTCTCTCTCTCTCTCTCTCTCTCTCTCTCTCTCACCTACCGGACTTTAACCTGGCATCTCCAATGAATACTGAGTTTTGATTGCGATTTCACTTGAAGCGACCATCGATTGATTTCTTCAACATAATGATCACGGTGCTATGGAAGTCACCTTGTGCTGTCAACTCCTGGAGCTCTAGCGATCGTCATGATAAACATTCTCCATTGCTTCCTATTCGAAGTCAGGTCCCTTAGTTCTTCCAGATTCATGCCAGTTACATCGTGAATTTCATCCATCCATTTCTTCCTTGGTCGACCCGTATTTTTTCCCCTCACCACAGTCCAACATCAATTCCTTTTCTAGCCCATCAGATCGCATAACATGACCAAAGAATCCTAGCTTCGATCTTGTCGCCTTTTGTTTTAACGACTCTTCATTCTCGACACCAATCTCCACTCGTATTGATTCGTTCGTCATTTTCTCTGTCCATGATATTCTCAACATCTTTCTCCATATCCACATTTCACATGCGTTGACCTTTTTCTCCATGTTCTTTGTCATTGTCCACGACTCACAACCATACAGAACCGTTGGAAAGACTAGGGCTCTCACGAGCCTTTTTTTGTATCTATGCTCTTTCTTAGGGCTATGGAAGTAACGAAATTAAATTGGATCTGATTGTCTGTTTACCACCTGAACAAAATCAATTCATCCACTGCCCGACTGTTAAATTCTGATTAGTCTGTTTTCCGGTGTTCCCATAGATTGTGATGCTGACCTTACCAAAAGGTCGAATCTACCTATGCTCTGTAAGCAAACCTTGTTTAATAAATCAGGCCAATAAACAATTTCTCTGTGGAAACGTGTGATTCCCAGAACGAACCAAGCTTATTCTCTGACAATCTATCCCTCAATGATGTTGAATTTCGAATTACATGAACACATAGGCGTAGACTCGGGGGGGGGCAGCCGGGGCACGTGCCCTTCAATAATAATTTGAGAGGGACTGTACACCCAATGCATAAAGTGTAGAATGAATAACTAAATCCCTCCCCCCAATATTTTGACAAGTTTACGCCAGTGGATGAGCAGGCTTTATCTCTGCCGAGTCAGTCTATCTCAACACCACGTGACCAATCCATCCCGGATGTAAAAATAAATCTTCTCACTGAATGATGCGCAAACTTCATCCTCTGTTCGTTACACCTCGATTAACTTTCTTAGGGCCTCGGCCTGTACTACAATATCTTACTCCAATGAATTAGCTACGATATCAGCAATGCCATGAAAGATCTCAGTAATCTGTTAGGGCACTAAGTGTTGCCAGTAGTTTGTATTGTGACTTTTGCAGTCGTTTCTTATGTTCTTTGATGTATTTTCGTGTTTTAATATCAGTTATATCGGAGCAGTAATTGGCAATCGTTACGAAGCTGGAACAGGTCAGATATGGCTCGATAATGTCAATTGCAATGGAACCGAAACTGGAATAGAGCAGTGCGTCCATAATGGGTGGGGCGAGCACAATTGCAGTCACCATGAAGATGTCTCAATTAGTTGTGGTGAGTCCATGTAACAACTCTGATACTAATGGAATCGTGTCATACTTCTTGCTTACACTGAATTTGTTTTCTCAGGCACAAACCATTAATTCCAAACAATTTGACTGTATTACGGCTGTTCAGCTGAGTGGCTTAAATCCTAGCCGCGTCGTTTGCGCAAGCAGTTTGGACGTGGTCAATGGTCATAGACTCCATCATGTCATTTTCTTTTCATAGCCTGACATTATGCAGATCAGCGGGGTATTCCTAGAATAAGATCTCTTTTGCCTTTACCTGTCCTAATTCCATTACTCAATGCATTGGTTTCCAACAGAGTTGAACGGTGAAACTTACTTGCATCACAGTATCACACGAAAATTTGCATAAGCTAAAAATTGTTAAACTGCCGTTCCAATGCCACAACAGGCACCCATAACTACCAACATATTGCGCCCATAATGCAGCTTAACATCTGCCTTCTAGTTAACGAAATACTACAGTTTATGCATGCTCACCTTTCATAAAAATAGATATTGCAATCGATCAATTGATGATGTGAATCTTGCTTCAGTGAATCTTGAACAGCATTTATTTTAAATGAATCCTCCTCCTGCATAATGATTAATGACTGATGAAATGACAGCTAACTATTCGACAAGGTCATCTGCTTGTCTGTCTCTGGCCATGATTAAAACTAAAATTGCTTTCGGGAAACGGGTTTTCTCGGTTGCTGAGCCTAGATTTTAACCTTTTGCGGTCCTTAAAAAATTTTTGTCTAGCCCATAAGGTCTGTAAAAATTTACATTCTTCATCATATACACTACAGCGATTTTTGATTGTAGTAGGTCTATCTTTTTTACTTCAAACATCCAGTTATACATGCAAACATCTGACAATAATTCGAACACTAGCTGTTATACACAGATTACAGTTCTATGCGAGACAACTGCCGGTAGGCCAATTATTTGCAATAGGTATAGGCCTACACAATTTACGAAGCATTTGTAATATTTTTAGCCCAACTACTTAGGCTTATTGTTTTTTGCTCTACATTGTTTATTGGGGTTGGGCGGTATTGTGCCTTTTGTGATAAATCTTGAAACAATATCTGTGGGGTGTAGTCCTGAATGTCCTGTAAGCCCTGCAGGTTTTACAGTAATAGACTGTCTTTCGTCGCTTCTCAGCTTTCTTCCGATCGTTACATACTGTAAAGTCGTTCATGATCTTGTTGGGTAACTGAGCAACAAAGTGTGGCTCAGTTTCTAAATCCGTTGCATGTTGGGGGTCCGGCAGTTCCTGCAGTGAATGACTGTAATAGTTGGTTGCATCTTTTGCCACCCTCCAGACAGTCGCTGCCGACAACACACCATCATCATCATCATCATTATCATCACTGTCATCGACTTCATTCGGATCACCGACGATGCTCCGTGAAATTCCGTGTCACTACTGTTATAACTACTTTCATTGTCTTCACAATCTGTACTCATTTCATCTATTCTTTTATTTCTAAAACTTCCCCTCCCCTAAAACGTTTCCGAGACATCTTTACCCTTCTTGTGTACCCGTCTTGCTTGCATGTAAATGAAGAGAGAAACACCATGTACTCTAACATTGATGACCTACGTACCACTGTTCATTGATACCGTATTCGCAATAAATATGCCATTTATCCCATCAGGATGGACACCAGACGTTATGGGCTAGTCCTATGTGCATATTCCACCAGGTGGGACATAGTATCGAATCTGAATTTTTAGAATGTCCCATGGAGTGGGACGGAGGACCGCAAAGGGTTAATGATCCCACGTTTGTCTGCACATTCTGCTTAATCTCTACAGTAAATATCTTTCATTCTCAACTTAACACGTAACCTTCATCTATTTTTTTTATTTACCATCAGTTTTCTCTCAGTAATGGCAGAATGAACCTCTGGATGTTCAACTGATAAAACGGCTTGGTTTTGGTGAACCATCAGTTTATGCCTTGTAGGCCTTCATTAGACACCGGTGCTTAGAAGCTGAGCTAAAAGAACTGGCAACATAGTCTGATAGTACACGGTGTTAATCACTTCCATTAACGTTCGCATTTTTTTGCAGACTGTGGCATTAGAAATTTCTCTGGACCATCTGGAAGAATTTCATCACCGAATTTTCCAATGGAATACGCCTATTACCTAGATTGTTACAATTACATTATAGTCCCGTCTGGACAAACAGTCATCATCACCTTTCTGGCATTCGATACCGAGTCACGCTATGATTGGGTTAATGTATGTATTAAAGTTTCTAATCTGCTAGTTGCTGCATACTTATTGCGAAGACAGCCAGGTCTAGGCAAGTTTGTATAAGAGTGAAACAATCTGAAGGAGGTGAGGTAAAGAAACTGTGTGCGTTGCAAGTGATGGCTGACCACTATTATGGCAACAATAGTTATTATTAACTGTTATTATTTATTAGTGACTTCTATCGTGTCAGTATATAATCCACGAAGCATGAATTAATGTTGCACGAAAATGAAGCCGTAATCAGGTCAATATCCAGAAGATCAATCTGTTAAGACAGAGAAACAGGCTGTGGTGGACAAGCAATCTGAAAAACAAAAGCAAGTATACAACAAAACAGCGCAAGTGACTGAGCAGAAATAACAGAAACAGAGTTCCGAAATATTGGTCCATTAACAGAAAAATTCGTTCACCAACAAGAACAGTTCTAGTGTTAGATACGATCTCAGAAAGATAATCAGATGACATCGTTGAATGATGACAAAGTTATATATGAGAAAATAAGACTAACATCAAAATGACGTCGCTGGTCAGCATTCAATGTTTTGTAAACTGTTAGCCCCAATTTTGAAACAAGTTCTTTGCTGAGCAGGAAGTCCATGCAGGGGTTATATGTTCATGTTTACGCGCATTATTACAATCAAACAGAACAGACTTCAAGTACTTGCGGAACAAGGAAGGTGACAGACTGATTGGCTCACTTCTAATTTAAAGCAGACTATTCCAGGACAGATTTTAGCCAACAGTAGCAAGACTTCTGTGCTGCTGGGTAGTGGACTGGCCTATGCCTAATTCACTTTTACCAAAGCACTAAAAAAACTGCTTAAATGCTGCCCTGACCTCACGATCATTAGTGTGACGTGATCAATTTAGATTTGTTTGTCTCAAGTCAGTTTAAGTCGACTTGTGGAAAAAACAACTTCAAGTCACTTTTCTGGTACAAATTCGACTTGGGGTCAGTTGCGCGAAGCAGAAACGAATCGACTAGACTTGGAATGACCAAGTCGACCCAAGTCGACTTATTGGGGTCGACTCCCATAGTGCCAATTAAACCTCTGTAACGGATTCTTGCGCTTGTGGAGATGCCAATAGTACATATCATTAATTTTTACCCAATTTAAAGAACTTTTAAACGAGGCTTTCCCTTTTAAGTAGAGAGAATAAAGGTTATTTACGCTTAAAACATCCGTGGATGACGGTAAACCTGTATTAGTCGAGAAGAAAGAAGGCCCTCCTATACTTAAAAATATGTGAAAATCCTGCTCGTCCTAACAATAAGAAATTCATTATTTAAATAAGAATAAATTTAAAGTGATTACATTGGCTGCGGAAAGGAATTACTATGAATGTGAATTCAGCAAAAATTGTCATAATCTCAAAAGAACATTTATAAGAACATTCATAAATTTATATAGCGCCTCTTCAAGGGAACTACTCAGAGGCGATAATGATCCATTACATGAAATCTTATACATGAAATCTTAAACATGGAATCTTATACGAGCAATTATAAATTGCGGGAACCTGATACCATACCTACATCGCTAATAATTAATGGAAGTAAGAGCCAGGTCCCGGTAGATATGGCAAATGAATTTAGTAAATATTTTTCTAGCATAGCCCATTCGCTGGCTGAAAAATGCCAAACTCATGGCATTCATTTAATCAATACTAGAATCCACCTTTATTTTACTCCTTTGGACTTACCCCTACTTCCCCGGAGGAGATCATTAGTTTGAGTCTCTCACTGCGCATAACTTATAGCAGTGGGGTTGAGGAAATCGATCCAGCAACTGCAAATCTCCATATAGCTATTGCTGCCCGCCTACCACAGTTATCAGCAGTTATTAAAAATTCATTAAACTCTGTGTCCCTCAGGCCATAAAATAGCTACAGTTGTTCCAGTATTTAAGAAGGATGAAAGAGACTACACAGTAAATTATCGACTTATATCCATCCTTCCGTTTTTCTCAAAATTTTATGAGAAATCATGTACGATAAACTTAGTAAATTTATTGATAAGTGGCATATTCTTTTTCACTCCCAACTTGGTTTCCAGAAGAGCCACTCCCTCTCATGCCACTAATCAGCATTCCTGACAAGGTGATTCAAGCCTTTGAAAATAATGAATACTCTATCGGTATAATTTTTGACTTGGCAAAGGCCTTTGATACCGTTAATCACAATATCCTTCTTAGTAAAAATACCTAATTGTGACATCAGAGGCACTCAGTTTGACTGGTTTGTAACTTACTTTGAAAATCGTTATCAATGTGTTTCATGTGATGGATCATTATCCGACCTCTGTCGTATTTTAGGTATGGAGTTCTCAGGGGCTCAAACCTCGGTCCTCTTCCATTCCTTCTTTTAAAAAATTATTTGTCTAATTCATTCTCCATACTGACTTTTATTTCCTTGCAGGTGACACAAATGTTTTCTATTTTCATATAGAGTATTTGACTCGAACGCAAACTGCTAATGCTCAGCTCAAATTGGTTGCTCTGAATAAGTTATGCATAAATATAGAAAAAAAACTTTCTTTCATTTTGTTTCAATCACATAAAGACCATCTCCCGATAGCTACTCTGCTATAGTATCAATTGATGACCTAAACTTAACTCAGATCGTTTCAACCAAATTCATTGGTGTATATACGTCAATCAGTATTTTACTTGGATCGACCCATATCAAGAATCACACCCTTGACCTCTTCATCACATCTGCCGCTTCCCTCTTATCTCCAAAACTATCACACTATGTCCTCTACATTACTGATCATTATCTCATCATGGCTGACCTTGAAATCAAGCCTTTCGCTCGGCCTTCTCCTTCGACCTATTCTTTCCGTCTCACCGGGTCCATATACCGTCAGGCTTTCATCCAGGATATTCTTGACTCACAACTGGTTCTTAGCCCTCCCTCTTCCCTTGATGACCTGCTTTCTTCTTACAATTCCACACTTTCCAACCTCCTTGACATTCATACTCCACTTATCACCAAACATAGTTCACACACCAGCAACCCTTGGTTTGCTTCCTACCTCCAAGCCTTTAAAACTTTCCCCAGGCGCCTTGAACACATCTACCAGCACACTTTTGACCCCACAGCTAGAACAAAAGCCCTCAATACCCTAAAATCAGCCACAAACAGATACCACAAACTCATCGCTGCTGCCAAAAAGAAATATTATTCTTCACTTATCCATTCCAGTGTTTCAAACCCAAGACATCTCTGAAAAACTGTCAACGCTCTCCTCCATCGCAAATCTCCCTTTCCACTGCCTAGCTCCATTCCCTCCTCCTCTATTGCTGATACCTTCTGTTCATTTTTTCCGACAAAATCTCATCCCTTCGTTTCACATTACAATCTCTTCTAAAGACACACTTCCCTCTTGGCTCTTCCAACACTGACTCACCCGCTAATCTCAACCCTACTCCTCCTGCCTCTCATTCATCGCTCCCCATTCTCTCTCCCGCCTCTGACGCAGAAGTGTCACTTCTTCTAAACTCTCTTCCCAACAAGCAATGCGGGATTGATCCTATCCCCACCTCTCTTCTACAAGACTGTGCCTCTGTTCTCATTCCTGTAATCACAAAAATTATCAATCTCTCACTTTCTATCGGCAACTTCCCATTGGCCTTTAAGCAATCTCTAGTCATTCCCCTTCTCAAAAATACAAACCTTGACAAGGAAAATCTATCCAACTACCGTCCCATTTCCAATCTTTCCTTTTTATCTAAATTAACAGAACGAATTGTCCTTGTTCGGCTAAATGAATACCTCTCTTTTAATTAACTTCTTAACCCCCACCAATCTGGCTTCACTAAACACCACTCCACAGAAAATTTACTTGTGTCTCTTTATAATGAACTGGGCTCTGCCGTCAGTCATCAATAGGTCTCCTACCTCTGCCTTCTCGACATCTCAGCCGCATTTGACACCATTGATCATAGCCTTCTTCTTCGACGACTATCTACTTGGTTTGGCATCTCTGGCACTGCTCTACTCTGGTTCCAATCCTACTTGTCTTCCCAATCATTCTCTGTTAAAGCCTTAAGCCACTGCTCACAACCCCTCCCTCTCTCCTGTGGTGTCCCTCAAGGCTCCATCCTGGGTCCACTCCTTTTCATCCTGTATACCACACCTTTAAGCCATCTCATAAAATCCTCCTCTATTGACCACTATCTCTACGCAGACGACACCCAACTCTACATATCCTTCTCCCCAAGCTCTTTTCCCACCTCCATCACACAATTACTCAACGTGGTTAATCTGATCTCACAGTGGATGTCATCCAATCTCCTCTGCCTTAACCCTTCCAAAACTGAATTTATCATCCTAGGCCTTCCTGACCAAATCAAAAAAATCCCTGACCCTTCCATATACCTATCTACTGATTCGTCTGCTCTTACTTTCACCACTGACTCCTCCGTCCGCAATCTTGGTATTACTTTTGATACACATTATCTCCTTCTCTAACCACATCTCCAACCTCTCGCGCTCCAGCTTCATGCACATTCGTGACCTCCGACGCATCCGACCTATGCTTGACCTTAAAACTGCCTCCACCATTGTTACCTCCATTGTTCATTCAAAACTTGATTATTGCAATTCCCTCTTCCTCAAACTTGAATCCGCCCAAATCAAGCGTCTGCAACTTATTCAAAACTCAATTGCCAGAGCTGTTCCTAAAACGTCCAAACATCATCATATCACTCCCATCTGCAAATCATACCGTTGGCTAAAAATCTCAGAGCGAATTCACTTCAAAATCCTATCACTTACCTACAGCTCCCTACAATATTCGCAGCCCAAGTACCTTCGTAATCTCTTCACCATTCAGAAAACCCGCTCGACCCGATCATCCTCAATTCTCAGTCTTTCTCGACCCCCAGTCACTTCTCATCTCAAGTTCTCCAACCGAGCAATATCCAACACAGCACAACGCCTCTGGAATGATCTTCCCCTGAATTTCGCAGTTTCTTAGTTCCTCCATCATCATTGCAACCCGTCCTTCATCCTCCTTCTGATGTTCCTTTATCTATCACCTCCCGGGTGTTTCACTCGAAACTGAAGTCTCACCTTTTCAAGTACTCCTACCCTGACTCATCTGATCCTCCGGCTTCTAATCATTCTCGCCGTAAACGACAACCGTCTGACAGCTACTCTGCCTCCTCTCTTGATCTGGTACCCTGGTCCATTACCGGACCTGGACCTCTGTTCGACTACTCTCTGGAACCCCCTCTGATTTGATTTGGCCTTCTGGAAGCCGCACTTGGATCTCCTTTGGACCACACCCTGGAAACCCCTTTGATTTGATTTGGCCTCCTGGAAACCGGATTTATTTTGGACTACTTTCTTGAACCTTCTCTGATTTGACTTAGCGCTTGTGAATAGGCTGGTGCCCTGCGATTGGCCTTCGAGTGGCCGCAGTGGCGCTTTAGAAGTTTGGAGATTACGATTAGGGGAGAGTACCCCAGGACGCACCCTATTCCGAAGGCGCACTCCCCTTTTATATTCAAACTGGCTGATACTGGAACGCAGCAGCCTACTTACATAATAAGTATATCACGTGTCCATATGTTAGTATTAATGGGCGTCCTTTGTTCCGAGAGGAAAGCGGTTTCTGACGCAGAAGTAAGTTTTCGTCATGTTTGAACTTTTGCAAGTGATAATATAACAAGGCTTTTCTTCCATATTAACGAGGAGATTTGAAATAATATTTCCCTGTGTTTCTCACCTACCTTATCAATTACAAATGCGACAATGTCTATAATATTATTTTAAATATGTAAGGTGACCCAAATAAATTGTCTTTAAGACGCACCCCTTCCCAAACTTCCAAAACGCGCCCGGTGCGTTTTGGGTACGCAAGTGTAGAATATCGGCCATTAACACGAATATGTTCAGCAGAGATAGAATCAACTAAGTAGGCTAATTACCAATGTCACTAGTCTGAGATCTTGACATCATTATCATACAAAAAACACTGGTTGAGAAAGAGAATTCTCGCAAAAATCTTAAAATTTCACAACCCAAACCACGTGAATCCAAAGATCGCCGAAAAAGCAACAAATCTTCTGACCCAAAAAAGAAACTAACTGTAAGGCAAGAAAAACCAAGGGCTCGTAGGGCTAAGACAAAAATAAGGGATGCTAAAGTCTTGAAATCTGCAAGGGCAAAATGCGATAAGCCGATATCAAAGACATAGGCCGCAGAACTTGATGGCCTTGCGGAATGTTATGGAGGATGTGGAGAAAATAATATTCTCTGAGTCAACAGATGGCTGGCTCCAGTGCCGACGTTGTGAACTATGGTCTGAAATGACTTTCGAGGGCATGCTTGGAAAACCTAAGGCTGTTCAAGAAAAGTTTGTTTGTGACCAGTTTAATTTGACCATGCCAGACACTTGACTGAAACGCAGTTTTGTTTAGCCCCAAACTTCAGCTTTAAAAATAACGCATTTTCGTTTCTATGCCAAGACTATGTTTTAGTATAGTATTTCTACATGATTTTGTCCCATACTGGACAATAAAAGACTCAAACTAGTGATGCTTTGCATGCGGTTAGTGTATCTGGCTATGGCATCAATGCGTTGTTCCCAAGAAGCACCCTGGGGTGCTTCTTGAGGTCACCCTGTTCCCAAGAGACTTCCGATAAATTGAAAAATTTAGCTGCTACAGTGCGACATTTGTTTTCTTTGACAGTGCACATGCTTTGAACAATAACAGATCATACAAAATGCACATTTTGTATATTCATAATGGCATTAATTATGACGTTACACGATAAAAACCAAAAGGGACTCTCCCCTACGATTACGATTAAGTTTATCTCCGAAAAAATAGCTAAAAGCAGTGCTTTTTTTTCTAGAAAAAACGGAACGGAACAATGGGTTCCGGAACGGAATAATTATGGGCGGGCTAAAATCCCGAGATAAGCGGGGTTGGAGGTTGGGAGGGGTCTCAATGAACACTGAAAACAGTTCAAAACACCGAAATTAAATTAAAATAACTTATTGTTTTTATTATGTAAAAAAATAAATTATTTTATAGTACCTGAAAAAGGTGCCGGAACGCCGTTCCGGCGCGTTCCGCTCCAAAAAAAACACTGGCTAAAAGTATGGATATTTTGTCTATACTCCCAAATCTGTTCGTACTCAACTTTATTATTCGTTTATATACCCTTACTTGACTAATTGTAATTTGGTTTGGACCTAAAATTACGCTTCAATATTGAAATATGGAAGGGTCGCTGACAGACTGAAGAAATAAATTAATTTTTTGGACAGGGCTTACACATATAAAAGCAATTTCTTACACCAAGAACTAAACATGCGTTAGCAGACCGTGAACACAGAAGTGAACCAAGCAGTGCGTCTGATTTGAAAATGGTAGGCGGGTTGAAAATCGATCGCGTTGGATCGAGCAGGCGAGCGATATGCGGTCGACGTCGGGAGCTCTTGTGTACAGCGTATTTTGTTTATCGTATTCATAATTTTTCGTATCCCAATATATAGTACTCATCTAATAGGCCTATCTCACTTCAGTTCCGTTACCTGAGTAGGTCTCTTTAAAAAGCGCTATATAAATTCTCAGAATGAATGAATGAACGAACATTGACATGAAACCAACCACTGACGTAAGATGACGTGGGACGGCTGATTTCACAATGTTGGTTGAGCCTTCGGCATACGTTGAACACTCATTTTTAGCTTGACCTTTCAGCCGGCAATTCATTCGAAATCTGTCGGCGTGCTTTCTGCAGGACGCAGTAAATTTTATTCACAGCATGACGGTTTTCTATTTCGACTACATCGACATCGAACGAGTCGCCTAATTTCCATGACAGATACGTGCTCAACTGTACATTATTATTCGACTTGCTCATCTTCGCCGCCATTGTTGTTTAAAATAATTTCCGAAATTGGTGAAATTACGGATGATGTCAAGCGGCGTGAGGTGTCGGCCGTGTTGTTATGGCCAATCATATTGCACGAAATTGGAGTGATCAGCCAGCAGTAATTAGGACAGGTCACGGCACGCATTCACCTCTGCCACAAGTCTGTAAATTAAAGTTATCTCCGTTAAGTAAATAAAATAATGGTCTGGCTCCAGGTTCGTCTATCGTCTTGGAGTTTAACTCAAACTTAGCGAGTGACGACCAACTGTCACCGACGGTGAGAAGACTTCGGCTAGGCGAGCGGTAAATCGCTCGCCCGTACCATTGCTAGGCGAGCGGTCAAGAAGAGCGATCGATCGTTCGCTTTAAATCAGACGCTCTGGAACCAAGTACCTCAAACCTCAAACGCTTATGCAAACCGAACCTGACTCTTTAATCTAATACAGTTCTAAATGTCAACAGCTTTCGTTTACAGCAAGATAAACTAAAATTATATTTGGCTATAGCGTTAGTTGTTACTGACTGTCATTAATATTATTCTTGATTAGTAACTTCTGTTGCGCCGGTGTCAAAGGCACAAATCAACAATCAGTGGCACTCCGACACCAAGTCAGATATCAGTAAATGTACGTCACTTTCTAAGGTGAGACAGTGTTGATATCAGTTGCATTTAAAAATTCAGTTACAGACTCCAAGCAAACGTTCTCACCATTGTGTTGCACTGTCACATAGTAACATACGTGTACTAACGCTGACTCATATCAACATCGATTAGAGCCTAACATACGTTTGTATTTGAAGGTAGCAAAGCCTCATCTCTTTCACACAGTCTTGACTGTGACACGAAGACTTTTGCTTGTTTTATTGTAGATTACTTGTGAATCTGGACACGTCTTTAGTCCGCAAAGCATTTCGGGCAGAAATCGTCTTTTAATTTTTGCGATATCTTCATGCAACCTTGTAAAGATACATTTTCAATCAGATGGTTCCAATAATCGCACAGGTTTCAGCCTTACGTACAATGTCACTTCAGGTAAATTATTATCGATATCAAGACTTACAAGTTTGTGACGACTGTTTGTTTATTAAACAATGTTCGACGAGTTAAAATATTGTGGTCTGTATGGATAAGATGGGAACACTATGAGAACATAACGAAATTTCTGGAAAAAATAGACATTCCCACAGGGTTTCTATTACAGCCACCAGATTCCCATTCACAGTTGTGAAATAGAATGTTCAGAGTCCTTGGACCAAGTGACGTCGACATAGGCGTAGACTCTGGGGGGGCAGCCGGGGTACGTGCCCTCCCAATAATTGAGATGGACTGTACATTTATTACAACAAGTGTAGAAAGACTAACAAAATCCCCCCGCGACAACGGGTTGCACGTCCGCAGAACTCGCTGACAATGGCGTTGAGCAGTCCCTTATTAGAAGAAGATGACACACTGGTCTTAGCCTCATTGTTTCCTCCTCTTGCTTTTTTAGATTTAAACATTTTCAAAGGGTTATACCTCCGCACCCCTACTACACCGAGATGTCTCCGGGAGTTTCCTCCTCTTGAATTTAAGTCTGGTTACGTCCTTGGCGCCAAGTGCACGCAAGACATGCATTCGTCGCGTGCCGATCGGTAGATCGAAACGCTACCAGTTACTCACTCATGAAGTCAATCTAAAGACGTGCATCGCTCCTCCGCCGTAACGAAAATAATCTATTGATCCCGGACTCGACCGCATGTCATGAAGAAAAACATACCTGATTCAGTCACGTAGGCCAAGACGACATGCGATCAACCTAGAAACGAAGAACATTTCCTAAACGTAAACGTAGCAACAGCAAACTCCAACATGTGGAGAGGGGGATAGATGAATGGTAATACTCTTGCATGAGGAACATAAGATCTTGAAAGACGCGATTCGATACCCGCAAGCCCCCTCTAGGTCGACTCAACTTTCCACTGCCTAGGAGAGAGTCCGCCTATCACGCTGTCAAGATGTGTTCAATAAGATCTTGATAATTGTTTCAGTGTTTCAATGTAACTTACTGCAGTTTGTCGGTGAGCTTGTGAATAATAAATTTTGTTAGAAATTCCTAAGCAAATTCTACATTTAGACAAGATAGTCCGTTGAAATAACACAGATATCTAATGAAGACCAACGCGAACAGTGACCTGCGCAGAACTTTGCGTTTGATCAGATCGACGATCTTCCAGGACTGAACAGTGAACATGCATGTTTTGATATCTCATAAACATCTCGTTATTGGAAATATAATTTAAAACAGCGTGAATCTAAGTCAAGCGTAATAAAAAAAATTAAGTATAGGATTCGAGAACACGGTTAGATCTTAAAATGAGTGAATAACGAAAGCTAGCAGTTTTATCTGGAATTATTTTCTTCATGTCAATATCTCTTGTTTCAGTGACTTCTATTCTACTTTCGGCGAATGTTTTTAAACGTTTTCGATTAGTCTTCCTGCATTAGATACACGGTACTACTTTGCTGATAAAATTCAAAATCTATCGAAAGCTGCCAGTGTTGCTCGTATGTTCTAAAATCTAAATGATAGTCTAAGCTTTCAAGAATTTCTATCTTGGTTTATTCACCTAAACGAAGAAGGCTGATCAGCTTGTCAGTCTCCTCCTCTCCTATAATTCTTGTTGCAACTGAATTTCGTTCTCCACTAGGTATCTCTTTACGATTGGACGCGGCACTCGTGAATAAACTGGTGCAATGAGCTTAGCTTTTAAGTACCGCTCTAGAAATCCTGAGTTTACAATTACGATTATTATTAAGTATATAAAATACCAGAAAGCCTCTTGCAGCTGATATAAGTAATTAGCGTTATCTTTTTTGAAGTTTAAGTATATAAAAGTACCAATTTCTTTATTTTTCAGACAAAGTAATCGGAGGCATTACTACGAAACCTTCAAACGCATTTCCTCGCTCAGACAAGGATGACCTTATAATTTTCAATTGCACCACTGCAACAAAGTATCTTCCCTGGTGGGAAATCAATTATAAAAGTTCATCAAAATATGCTATAACAAACTCGACTTGCGGAGTAATCACTTCAGTGCCTCATAGTTCTTGGTTTATGACAGAAACTTTAGGACCAGGATCATGCAATCTGATCGTGGTTGCATCCTCTAATAGTCTTTATCATCTTACAGGCAGTGTGATCTGTAAAGACTCAACTCTGTCAACAGCAAGAGCAATCCTAGCACCAATCAGTAAGTGCTTCGTTACTCTATTGTGATACTTGCAGACATCCATAAAATTAAACTATTCTTTACTGGAGGTACCTGCAGATATATGTATATCGGGGCCTAAACAGTCTCGTATATTTGTTTGCCTACTTCAGCCTAATTTATTACCTTTAACGTTAGGCCTACTGATTTATCTAAGTTTCTCAGGTTTCTAACTTTCTGCTTTATATCAACGACTTTCCTAACGCATCATTTCCACTGGACTTTATTCTTCTCGCGGATCATACAAATGTTTTTCACTCTCGTAAATCACTTGACAGATTGTTAGAGCTTGTTGTTTGTGAATTTGTAGCTGTCGCTGAGTGGTTCAAGGCTTATAGACTATCACTTCACTTGTCTGAAACGAATTTTATCCCTTTCGCTCTCAAAGATATTCAGTGGAAGTCATACCTCATCAAAATTTTGTAGCGTCTATTGATAATGCAGCCATCTCGCTAGTTAAATCTTCAAAATTTCTTTGTGTGTATTATTATATTATTATTGTGCTTTGTGTACAAATATTATTGTGCTTTGTGTAAAATTTCTTTGTGTTTATTATTATTATATTATTATTATTATTATTGTGCTTAATATTTGATTATCACTTTAGTTGGAAAGAGCATAATAATTAAAAACATATTCACCAAAATTGCTAAGAATGTAGGAATGTTATCTCGCACTTTATTACTTCGCAACATTCTTATTAATTTGTATCACTGTCTTGTTTATCAATGTTTGGCCTGCTAAAACAATGTTGGACTTATGATTCTCAGCTGAAGAGACTAATTGTAATTCAAAAGCGAGCTCTGCGCATCATTGCAGGTATAGCTCCTTAAATTCTCATGGTTATCTAACATTTCACGACTTTGATATCGTGCACGTTAACAGATTAACAAATTGCAGATTGATGAGTTGATTTTTCACTTTGCCCATAATTTCCTTCCCTCTACCTTTAGGCCTACATGTTATTTTCCAGTACATCTTACCTATACTAGGGGTGATTTCATTTGACCAAAAAAATTTCGTGAAAGTCATGCCTCTGATATTGTCTTGTCTTGTCTTTAGCCGTCTTCGATCCGAAGGTTGGCCGCACCATGTTTCGATCTTTTACTGACCTCAGTAATTGAGTCATTATTAAACCTGTCCAAGACCTTATGTTCTCTATCCAAGGTGTTCGCGGTCTTCCACGTGCTCGTGATCCAGCAGTTGTGCCTTGCATTATTTCTTTCTCCATTTTTTCTCATAATGTGACCTAAGTATTTCAACTTTCTTGTTTTTATGCTACATAGCATTTGACGTTCTATGCAAAGCTGTTCCATTCGTTGGTTTTCTTTGCCATCCAAGACACTTTTAATATCTGCCTTTCTTTCAAATCTATTTATCCTCAATTCATCAGATCTTTTAACGGTCCATCCTTCGCAACCATAGGTTGCGACTGGCCATATCAGAGCCTTCCAGAGTCTTATTTTAGTTGTCACTGATATAGTATGACTTTTCCAAAGTTTTTTCAACGTTACCATGATTCCTTTACCTCTATTCAATCTAGCTCTAATTTCTTTGGTGTATTCTGCATCCTCTGTGATAAGTGATCCAAGATACGGAAATGTATCAACCTGTTCCAGTTGTTCACTTTGGACCTTGATACGACAAGTAGTGCAATCCATCCCCATCACCTTTGCCTTGTCTATGTTAATCAACAGTCCGAATTTCCGGCTGACCTGATCAAGGCGATCAACCAGTTCCTGTAGTTCGGACACTTAACCAGCCATCAAAACAATGTCCTCAGCGTACCTAAGGTTGGAGACCTTCCTACCACTGATTTTTATCCCTCCTTTAAACCCCTCAAGTGTTTCTCTCATAACCATCTCGGCTATTATGTTAAATAAATATGGTGAAAGGACACAGCCCTGCCTAACCCGTTTCCGGATATGGAAACAGTGTGACTGTGTACCTGCCACTCTTACTATAGCAAGCTGCTTCTCATAAAGTCCCCTTAATAGGTTGGTGAGATGTATTGGGTATCCCATGTCAATCATGGTCAACCAAAGATGATGGTGTGAGATTGAATCAAAAGCCTTTCTGAAGTCAACAAAGCACATGAACAGAAGTTGCTTATACTCTCTTGTCTTTTGCATAAGGATCTGTAAAATCGAAATCCAAGTTACCTATGATACTAACTTTGTAATGTCTTAAGGTTTCAGGGTGCTTGACACGAATAAGACAATGGAATAAAAGAATCGGGTACAATTTCTAAGAAATCAGCAATATTTTCTATTGTCATAAATAATACGTACATATGACATGTAGGAGTAAAGGTCCGCTTCTACTTCCGACACTGCTTTGCCTGTCTCTTGTATAGCTGCTCAAGGTTATCTCTGGCGAGCGTCCAACAGTAGTCAGCCAACATGGAAGTGGACCAGTTTCCCTGATATCGTTTCCCCATAATTTCAATGATTGTGTTGGTGAATACGTTCAGCGTGCTCATCACTAACCATGCTCATTGCGTCTGATTTGAAAATAGTAGGCGGGTTGAAAATCGATCGCGTTGGATCGAGTAGGCGAGCGATATGCGGACGACGTCGGGAGCTCTTGTGTACAGCGTATTTTGTTTATCGTATTCGTAACTTTTCGTATCCCAACATAATAGTACTCATCTAATAGGCCTATCTCACTTCAGTTCCGTTACCTGAGTAGGTCTCTTTAAAAAGCGCTATATAAATTCTCAGAATGAATGAATGAACGAACATTGACTAGAAACCAACCACTGACGTAAGATGACGTGGGACGGCTGATTTCACAACGTTGGTTGAGCCTTCGGCATACATTGAACACTCATTTTTAGCTTGACCTTTCAGCCGGCAATCCATTCGAAATCTATCGGCGTGCTTTCTGCAGGACGCAGTAAATTGTATTCACAGTCTGCCGGTTTTCTATTTCGACTACATCGACATCGAACGAGTCGCCTAATTTCCATGACAGATACGTGCTCAACTGTACATTATTATTCGACTTGCTCATCTTCGCCGCCATTGTTGATTAAAATAATTTCCGAAATTGGTGAAGTTACGGATGATATTAAGCGGCGTGAGGTGTCGGCCGTGTTGTTATGGCCAATCATATTGCACGAAATTGGAGTGATCAGCCAGCAGTAATTAGGACAGGTCACGGCACGCATTCACCTCTGCCACAAGTCTGTAAATTAAAGTTATCTCTATTAGGTAAATAAAATAATGGTCTGGCTCCAGGTTCGTCTATCGTCTTGGAGTCTAACTCAAACTTATGCGTCCCATGCTTTCTTCTCGTCACAGGGAAGGAGGTTGTCGAACATCTCATCTCTGAATAGCTGACGGATCTGAGGACCCACAAAAATTCCCTCTTTAATTTTTCCTTCGCTGAGTCGAGGGAATTTGACGGCCAAGTACTTGAAGGCTGATCCAGTCCGGTCCATGGATTTTACGAAGTTTTTGATCACACCAAGTTTGATGTGTTGCGATGGTAGCAGGATTTTGGGTTTTCTACCAGTGCTAGGCGTTGCACATTCTTCTCTCCTACGTTCAGAGATTTCCTCTCAGGCCAGTCTCTCCTCACATAGTGCAAAGTCTTTGCTCGACTGTCCCATTCACATAGAAAACACCAGTATTTCGTATATCCAAGCTGGAGACCCATCATCAGGGTCACTACCTTCAAGTCCCAACAGAGATGCCATCCATACTTGCTGTATTGAAGACAATTCAATAGGTGTTTTAGGCTGTCGTAGGTTTCCTTCATGTGGACAGCGTGTCCGACCGGAATGGATCAAAGTTGGCTTCCATTATGCAGCAGCACCGCTTTGAGACTCAATGTCGCGGAGTCTATGAATAGTGGCCATTCTTGAGGGTCATGTTTAATTCCGAGAGCATTCATCAGGCCATCCACATCGGAGCAGAAGACAAGGTCATCTTCCTTGCTGAAATAATCCTCAAACTCCTCATGACGAGTGCGAAACAAAGTCACTCGGACATTTTCCTGCAGAAGATTCCATTCTTGGTCTGGATCCAAGTAACTCCGCCTTAGCCTTGGACAGTTCCAGGTCGCGAACAAGATCGTTCAGTTCTGCTTGGGTGTGAATGTGTGGCACAGATGACGCACCGTGGCAGACGTAAGGATCATCATTAGACGTCGAAGACTTTGATTGTTGTCATCTGCTGGTTGTATTTGGAAAAATAAACGAAAATGGTTATGGTTATGGTAACTCTAAGTATAAATTTATAATTAATTCACAACCAAACTGAAGGACGTTTTTATTAGGGAACCACTTATTGTGGTAGTTAGGGATGTGTCTATTCCAACGGGAGAGACTTCGCTGGGAAGATACGCTATATTATGACACCGACAGGCCATCCGCTTCAACAGCATCCTCCTGCCCCGTTGCATGCTCACCCTTTCACTTGCATAATACATAAAAAGCGTTGCCTGCTTCAGTCCTATGTTGGTACACGGTTCACACCCATTAAGAAGAGAAAAATAGACGAACAACCACTGGCAAAGCCCAACCGAAAGATTCTCATCCAGATCTGACAGTAGAAAAATGATCGGAGTTCATAAACCACGTGCAGCAGCGTTGCGGAAAAGAGGGACACTCAGAGACACAGGTGATGAGGATTGGGACACACGAATACCAACACAAAGCAACCATTAGAAAAGTGTAGAAGATGTTGCTTCCAGGATTTTTTTCTGCTACCGACTGATGGTAGAATTTAAACCCAATTCAAGAACAAGCTGTCCAGTTAGTAATCGGAAGCACCGTATGATAAACGAGTTCATGATGTACTTTTTCAATTTATGGTTCATGGTTTACGAAACACTGAATTTTCTGTCCAATCACAGTGTTTAATTATCAGTCCTTGCGCCTCAGTCTCGTCAATATTCAACACGGTCACCTGATTGCTTAGCATTGATTCCTAAAACAAGAGTTGCACTGGGTGGACAAGGGTTCATGGTTGCTGGACCTAGGTTTTGCAATTACGTCCATATATCTGCTCGATATGCTCGGTCGCTTGTGTCTCTTATGATGATAGTAATGATATAATAATAATAATAATAATAATAATAATAATAATAATAATAATAATAATAATAATAATAATAATAATAATAATAATAATAATAATAATAATAATAATAATAATAATAATAAGTAGTATCTGACACCTGATCCTATATACCTCGGGTAGAAAAAAAAAATAATAATCAACAATCAACTTTTCTTTTTCAGCGTTTGTCCATCAGCATCCAACGCTATAATTTGATTGCATTCAAAGGCACTTTTCCCACGCTTTCCCCCGAAGACGAGGCCTGACCCTCCAGACACTATCTCTGCTCCTAAAAAACAATAATTTTTTCCAAATCCTGAGGGATCCTTGATACCTCGGGTTAAAATAATAATAATAATAATAATAATACCAAGCACGAGATCAACAAAGTCTCGACATCCCAGAAAAGTTTTGTCCATAATTATTATGATTCTAACAGGTCATCTGTGCCTCGAGTAAAAATAATAATAATAATAATAATAATAATAATAATAATAATAATAATAATAATAATAATAATAATAATAATAATAATAATCAGCACATGGGGACGAGAACCTCTAACTTGATATAGTTTCTTAGAGCCTGAGGGATCCTTGCTACCTCGGGCGATAAAAAAAAAAAAAATAATAATAATAATAATAATAATAATAATAATAATAATAATAATAATAAAGAATCGAGTAATAAATAACTATCTATGTAACTAAATAACTATTTGAGTAACTAAGTATCATTAATCATTATTTGAGGCTGGATGATGACTTGATTAAGAGTTGGCTCTATCGGTTGATTCTTGTGCAGCAGATTCAGACTACACGAAATTGCCAATTAATAATTATAATTTATAAATACAGCAAAATAGCATTAGAAACAAATATTTGCTAAACTATTCGCATCTAATCTAATCTAATCTAATTTAGTCTATTCTAACATATTCCCAGTCATCTTAAACGGAGAGGAACAAGATGACGAACTGCCTTCATCATTAACCACGTGATACTTTCGGCCTGGTCCAGGCACGAATTTCACTCACCACTGTACATGTACGACTCATGTCTCTAGTGCGCGAGCGCCCAACAATCAAAGGTCGAAGTCCAAACCTGTTGACACATCCTAACGTAGCTTTAATGGATAATCAGGTGATACGCACGCGTTTCCTCGGCACGTTTTGGCGCCTAAAAATTATAATTGCTGATTCTTCTTCCCATTTGCAGTTCTTATTTTTTCTGTTTAGAAATCCTTAAACGCAGTGCTTTTTTCTAGGCAAAAAGGTTCCGGAAATGAACAGTAGGTTCCGGAACTTAAGAATTATGGAAGGACTACAATCCCGAGAAAAACGGGATTGGGGGTTGGGAGGGGTCTCAATCTATGGTCTCAATAAACACTGAAAACAGTTAACAAAACTTAAATTAAATTAAAATGACTTAATTATTGTTTTTATTTTTACAATAAACAAATCATTTTTAGTCGCTGAAAAAAGTGCCGGAACGCCGTTCCGTCGCGTTCCGGCTGAAAAAGCACTGCTTAAACGTATTTCTTTAGGCAATATGACTATGCAACTGTTTCTTTTACATTATTATGTTCTACCGTTTAATTTCTTATTTCAGGGTTATTATGGCGTCTGCTTGGTGGAATAATGAAGCAGGCTATGAAACTCTTGTAACACATGAAACTGATCATATTTTTTACATTATATTATGATACAATTTATTTTCTTATGCAGATCTTGAACTGAGGTTAATTAGAAGCATAAATTCCTTCGCATCAGAAACGGATATAATAAGAGACGAAGAGATGAACATATCCTGCAATCCATCTTTCACTTTCTGGTATTCAAGTCCTTCAATCGAAATCACTTACTTCTCATACAAGGAAGGTCCTGTTGCTCAGATGCGCATTTTGAGAACCTATTGGACATCAGGAGGAAACGTCGTCTCTGGCATCGACACTTCCAATGCTTCGTCTTACGTGTTGGTTAAAGCTCCAAAAGACGGCGCAATCCCGCGTTATACATGCAACATTGTTTGCGATTTCTTTTCCAACATTTCCGATTTGAGAGGCAACTCTACAATCGAAATGTCTTTCAGCACTGCACCCTTGGAAGTTTTATGTAAGTACTAAATATCAAGTCTTCACTTTGACAAGAAGAGAATTGCTCAAAAAGGCTAACTAGGCTGAACACTGAAACGGAATTTAAAGAAGACGTTAATCAATGGCTGCTATGGCAGTGAATGGCGACGTTGCATATGCATAAAAAACATGATTTTGAGGTAAATAATATATATTATAAGATTTATTTATATTTAGCGATAACTTGTTCGCCTTTAACCAATCAGAGACGTAAGTAAGCTCCTCATTTAGTGTATTTACTATTTGTTGATATGAAGAATCAGAGAGAAACACATTGGTATGGTCAGCAAAAAAGACAAAGTGAAGGAGCGAGGATGCTTTGGGAAGGTCATTGACATAAATGTGAAATAGCAAAGGACCCAGAACTGACCCCTGTGGAACTCCAATTATATAGTGCAAAAGCTAGATTTTTCATCGTTACAATTGACTTGACGCTGACAGAGCATAAGTAGCTTCTAAACCAAGAAAGGATCTCATAATTTTCTAATTATTTCATTAGTATCTTGTGGTCAACAGTATCAAATGCTTTGCTTCAGTCAAGGAATATGCCCACTGAGATTTGATTAGTATCTATTTCCTTCGTGATCTGATTATGTATATCCAGGGGCGTCTATCCCCCTAAGTCATTGGAGCAACGTCCTTTTTCCCCCTCTTCTTCCCCCCTCGCCGTTCTTTCCCCCCCTAAAATGGTGGCACACACACTGACAAATCTTTCCCCCCTTATTTCTTGGATGGAGCATTTGCTCCAAGGTTTCTATGGTGTAGACGCCCCTGTGTATATTTAGGAGTGATATTACTGTTGAGTGCCGAGACATGAAACCATGTTTGTATTCATTCATTGATTTATAGATTTATATAGCGCCTCTTCAATAGAACTAATCAGAGCCGCTCCCGACTCCAGAACGGCCAAAAAGAACAGTTTTCAGGCGATCATAGAAATTGTCAGAGGAAGAGCTAGGAAGCAAACGCAACTCAGGAGGGAGGCCATTCCATATGGTCGGTCCAACCACCGAGAAGGCACGGGTTTGCATAATTGCAGTGCGGGCAAATGGGACTGAGAGCACCCCCGCCCCACCGAGCTGAAGACGCGAGCAGTCCGAGAGGACGAGACAGGCCGGAAGAGGTCCAGCAAGTAAGATGATGCGAGACCCAGTTGACACCTCCTACACAGGGAGGCGATCCTGTACTCAATACGCTGTCGTATAGGGAGCCAATGCAGAACCTCCAGCATATAACTTGAAACATGGCCAAAATAAGGTATTTGGCCAATAAGGCGCGCAGCGAAGCACAAGATGCGGTCAAGGCAGTTTAGGCTTGCAGATGGGAGGCCAGAGTAAAGAGACAGGCAGTAGTCCAAACGATATGTGACAAAAGAATGCACAAGAGTAGTTGCAGCTCCTGTTGATAGAGAGCGGGCGACACTACGAAGCTGACGGTGCTGGTAAAGGCAGTCCCGGCTAAGGCGATGAATGTGTGCTGCAAAGGTTAGTTCCTGGTCCAATAGGATGCCAAGGTCGCGGAGCGAAGAAGGAAAAGTAAAGGCAGGAAACTGTGCGGAGAGTGGAAAGGTTAAGCTTAGCCAATTGCTAGGGGGTAAAAAATTCATCTTGTCAATGGAATTATACAGTCTAGAATATAACATTTTTCTAGTAACTTAGAAAAGTACGGTATTATTGAAACAGGTCTATAATTCGTAAGGTCCTTCCTACTGCCCTGCTGGTAAATGTAGGAGAGATAATGGCCGTCGTCATACTCAAGGGATCAGTTCCTGTCCTTAGAGAGCAGTTTATTATAGCAGCCATATTGACCGCTGTATGGTGTATTGAAGGTCCCATAGTAGTTAGGTCCAAACCGTCAGTCCCAGAGCTGTGGGCAAGTTTAACTGTACTATTCAGTTGAATAAGTTCCTCCGATGATGCGGGATAAAGGGCAAAATAGTTGGGAGGAGAGGGGTCCATGTAATCCGAGAAGTGACGAGTGGAAGTAGTAATCTTACTTGAGAGATTTTTTACAACAGAGAACAATAAAAAATTTTCAGCCATAATAATGTTGCCAGTTATTTATTATTACCAATTTCAATTTCTTCAATGACGCTATCCTGCCCCTTATCATCAATTAATGTTTTATAAGTTGTCAAGTTTAAAAAAATCATTATTGCATTTAGCAATTCAACTGCGTAATAATAGTGTTTTATTTTATTCTTGATCATCTTGAACTTATTTCAACACGAAACAAATTCATTTTTTTATCCTCACTAAGCGCTTTAACATATTTCTTATATAATTTGTCATTTTAATTACTGGAAGCTGTTGTCCATAAGTCATCCACGGGCATCTAAGAGAATAAAGCTTGTTATTGTATATCTTATGTATGGGAATGCGAGGTTGTATGCCTCTTTATATATTGCGAGAATGACTCGTAGGCTTTATTGGAGTCAGACTCCTCGCACGCGGTAAATATTGGGGGTGGGGGGGGGTAATCAATTTTATCGAGGATTTCTTGAAACTGTTTAACATTTGAACTAGTACGTTTAACATTTGAATAGTACGTTTTAAAGTTAGGGATTTCTTACGTGTTAGTGGGAGATTAATGTCAAACCATGCAGAGACAGGAAGGTGATCCGAGATATCTGTTACCACAATTACTGTGTGGATTGACTTGTTACAAATAATGGTTAGAATATTATCTGTTAAAGATAACCGTTGTAAGTGGGGTTTATTCTTGTAGGTCTGAAAATGGTTGGTAGGATTTTATGTATAGAAATCATTTCTTATATAATTTCCCAGCTCTTAAGATTTATAACGCTTTGGAATGTTCTACGCCTGACAGCTCTTGATCGTATTCCAATGCCTGACAGGCCCTTGGCCGACGTCCCTAAGGCCAATTGGAGGGAGGGTTACTAACCGTTGTAAGTATGTCTCTGCCTCCCTCCCTCCCTCCCTAGCTCTATCCCTCCGTCTCTCCGTCACTCACTCCCTCCCTCCCCGGCATCACTCCCTCACTATGGCACACGATCTGACGGCAGGTTGAGGGGGAGGAGAAGCAAAGACGAGGCGAAGACTCATTAGCCTAAACATAGATTGGTTACGTGCAATACAGGGTAAATACTATATTCTTCCTAAATAGTCCTTGATAATATCTTCTAACAGTTTAACATACTTCATAAAACTGAAAAATGCTATATTGTTGGTAAATAGTCCTTCAATATTTCGTTGTCCCATGAATTAAGAAAGTACTCAAGACCGATGTTTACGCTTAAATCGTGAGCGACATTTCAACCCGTCAACCCGTCATATATGACAGGCAAATACTCTAGTATCAAGGTATTCTCCTGTTATGGCATGATCAATACGTTGCAAGAGGTCAATATCAAAGTCACCAGCTAGCAGCACATCTTTCTTTACTTGGGCCAGTCTGTTTGTTAGTTGGTTAAATTCATTGTTGAGGTTAATGAGAGATTGCCAACGAGATCTATAGATTACTCCCATAATAAGGTTCTTCCCTTAGTCAAGGGGGAGGTTTATAAATAAGCTTTCATAATTGCTATGTTGAGGAGTAGAGTCCAGAATTTGGAGCATTATACTAAAGGGAATTCCATTTTTTATTAAGAGGCCCACTCCACCCCAGGTCCTGTTAGTCTAGGTTTATGTATAAAATTATATCCCGGAATAAGAATGAACTAAGCCTGTAAGCCTTGTCTCAATTATAGCCAGGATTAAAGGTTGCATTACTTCAACTAAGACCTCCACTTCATCTACTTTATTATAAAGACTCCTGCAATTTATATGTGTTAGAGAGAAAACGGTTTAAATCATTGTTACTATTCATTATGGATACTATTTTGAGGGCGTTTTATAGCCATGATCAATTGGCCTAGTCACATAATAATTATCGTCCGGGTCAAGATAGTTTATTAAAGCTCTATTAGATTGAGTCTCCTTAGATATTTTCAAGCTCGGTGATTTGTTCAGATAGGCATCATCTTTAAATGGTGTTTGATACTGTAATCCAACTATTGAGGAGTTAAAAGAAGGGTCATTATCTTCAATAGTAGCAAATGTTAATTGTATAAATGTGCAGTTATTGCACACTCGTGTACCTGTGTACGTCGTAGTATTAGATCAATCCTTGATAGCCTACCTTCCTGCAGTGATCCACAGTTCAAACAAAGTGTATTAATTCATACGTAAATAAATAAATCCAAAACCTTGGCGATACATGTAGGTGCCGACTCTTCTTGTATTAATGGTCCGTGATTCATGGATAAATAACCTGCTCTAATTCAAATTGATTTACGTATAAACTATCCAATCCAAATCGTTTCTTTTAGATTGGCCAACGGAAGATAATATGACAATAACTGGTCATAGCAACGGTCAGATTCGAACTCCTGCTTTGCTCTTCTGTTACGCTGCTGCCAATCCACCGGCGACTTATACGTGGGTAGATGGAAGCAGTGGCAATGTAACCCAAGGGCCATCTATCATCGCTAATCACGGTGGCAACTACACATGCAATGCGTCGAATATCATCAGAGGACAATATTACCAACAATCAAAGTCCGTTAATTTGCAGGGTTAAGTTACATACAGTATCTCAAAATCTTATATCTGAACATTTATTAGACGCTTTTAAAGATCATCAGAAATCTAATTTAGTCTCATTACTTTTATTGCGCCGTTATCATTATGTTCAATCGTTGGTCGCGTCAGGTTATAGTCGAGAATCGTAATCCGTTTTTGAAGCACTGTCGAAATCCAAAGGCGCTTAGACTTGGCTGTCCAATCCGTCTAGAGAGCAATGCTTTAATTGTCTGAAAGAACACTTGCTTAGATCCATCGGATAGGTTACATTGGACAACCATTTTTTCGAAAGTTTTGCTTTCCCTAAAATGGTTAAAATGATATTTGATAGCTTCAAGTTGAACAAATTGACTTCATTTCATCTTGATTTGGGGAAAGTGAAATTAACTTATATTCATATTAGCGTGTTTAATCGCACGCTGATGCTGCAATATTGCATTTTAGCTCAGCTGAGCTAAAAGTGGTTTGCTGCTGATTTTCGTTTGTACTCAGTAGCTGATGTCGCTTTAGAGTCCACCAATATTCCGGCAACATTGATTTGTTTATCAGCTATTCTTGGAAATATCGTTCTGAAAATAAATATTGAAACTCTTTGCCTTTCTTGTTCATTGCTTTCACGAAATTTCTCATCAGTCGATTTTTAGAAAGAGTGGAGGCAAAAAATCTTTCTTGTGTCGACAAACGGCTTGTTTGTTACACTGTTGTGCCTTAGAACCAAACGCTTTAGGGAGCGGCCAGTTCTCTTTAATGTAATGAGACTCCTTAGCACGACTGAAACTGAAAATTCGCCAATGAAGCAACCGTACTTGGTATATCCGAGTTGCATTCCTATTAGCAGTGCCACTTTTTTTAAGGTCATCACAGATGTTTAAGTTGTAGTTGTTGTGCGGCTGACATTTCTGCCATATTTTGCAAAGCTCTTATCAACGGGCCAGCTCTATGCAGACGACGTTCAGGCGCTCCTTCATGACGCGCCTTCTACTCAGCTTGCATTAACTCTTTCTCATGACCTGCATCTTCTGCTGTCATCCAATCGACTCTCTCTGAACCCAACCAAGACGCATCTCATATGGTTTGGCACTCGTCTGCAGCTCCTCAAGCTAGACTTCCTACTACTTCTTGTTGAGAAATTCCCGTCATTCGCCTTTTTATCTAGTGTCCGTGACCTTGGTGTTGTCCTTAACAGTATGCTTACCTTTTCTGAACACATTGCCAATCTTACCCGTTCTTCTTACTTTCGCCTGAGGCGGCTTATATAGCAATAGCAATCCGACGCTCTGTCTCCTCCTCTCTCCATACTACCATATTCATGCCTTCGTTTGCTTTAGAATCGATTACTGAAACTCTCTCCTGATTGTTCAAAAGACAGGTATGCAGGCACATAGTTCATTTGTTGGATCACTTTCTTAGTTCCACTCTGACTCTTAACATCAGAGAATTTTCTGCGTATTCGAGAAATGACGCTACAGAAATCGCCTATCTCCTCTCTAGACTGTTTTAATTTAATGATGCAGCCAGATTAATAGCCCGACTTTCTCGTTCGTCTCATATTTTCTCTTTTATGTTTGACCATCTTCGCTGACTTTCCTTACAGCTCGAATTCAGCTTAAGATTCTTACTTATAGTCCATTGGTCTTATATAGGCTTAGCGCCCATGTACTTCTGCGACCTCATTTGTCTGCCAGTCTCAGCTGCTTCTCTCCACCCAATGCACTCACTCAACCGACATGATATTCTTGTCCCTCGAACCAGAACTACTTTTAATAATTGTCAAAGCCCAAGCCTTTGCATGCATTAGCCCTGCTCTTTGGAATCAGATCTCTCCATTGACACGACTCACTAGCCTCGTTACTAGCACTGTTGATGACACAAGTGCCTCCCTCCGCTGTCTTAAAACCACTTTCTTTTCACTGAATCTCTCGCACTGGGAGCGCCTCTGATTAGCGAACACTGTGAGAGGCGCTTCATAAATGTTTAGAAACAATACAATACTGTATCTGTGTGACAACAGCGTCATGTTTTCGTAGGGTGAACATTGCTAATGTGTAACAAGAAAGCTTTCAGGCTTAACAGTGACGATTCTATAGAAATAATTCTTTTGTGGGTCAACCCGGAGCCAGAAAGAACCTATCAAAAGCAGATGCTGTCAACTTCTGCAAAGATAGTGCTCATATTTTTTTAGCGAGTCAGAAAGAAAGAAACTTTCGTACATTGCGTGGGCCACCGTGTGAGGACTAATCACATATAGATATTCAATAAAATCATAAATGTTGTCTTCAATTCAATTTGAAACAACAGCAAAGTGTAGCGTAATATATAGACAATCTTGCCTGACATTGTAACTGTAATTAATAGTATCTACCGTTCTGGTGTCTAATATCCAAGGCACTAGCAATGCGCCATCGGTTGATGCATTTCGTGTAAGACAACGCTGCGTTACTAATTAGCAATTATCTTAACTAAAGATAGCAATGGCTGCATAACAAATTTTAAATAATAATAGTAGGCCTAATTTGGTTATATCTACAGCATAATGGAAAATATAATTTAGAAAATGTAATCTTTCATTCCTTGGGTAATTCCATAACTATAAAATTATATGTGCAACTTTAATGATTAAGTACACTTTGACTTTTAGTTCTGCAAGATGAAACGCCTCAGCTGCCAGTTTCAATTCTGGGAGTGATTCTTGTAGTAGCGGTCCCAACTATAATCACCATTCTGGTCATGTTAATAAGCCGCAAATGTCGTCAACGAAAAAGAAATTCTGGTAGGCCTACTTAATTCTTTCAGTTTCGTTATATAAGTATATATGCTGCATGTATTTGTGTACGTAAGGCCTATGTATACAAGACAGTGTCTATCCATCCACGTATAATATGCATGAAGGTATTTATGCATGTGTATTTGCATGTGTTTATGTGCAGCTTATTGGTGTTAGTTGCAACTGATGGTTGCTATAAGTTGAAATGAATGATCGATTCTGCGGTCGTTTATGAAGCCATAATTCTGCATAAATCTGCTTACGTCCAAGCAATACACGTGGAATCCGGCGATGAACCATCCAAAAATTACAGGAGGACGTGTTTAAATGATGAAGACACGATGAAGCCGACGAAAAGCAGTTGTAATAGGGTTAAGCTTATCGAGACTAACGGTACTGTAAATCCAAATGGTCGTCCAAAAGCGAACAAAGGATGCGGATCCTTCAGATGGATCGGGAACACGTTGGCTTAGGCAGCTCTGTAACTACCTTTGTTCATCTATCTCTTTATCAATATTTATCACTGTCTGTTTATATATCTTTGTCTTCTGTCTGTCTGTTTATATATCTTTGTCTTCTCTCGTTCCATCAGCTCTCTTTGGTTTGGTATGCCAAGCTCACATGTGTGTGGGTGTCTCTAATAGCCTGCTTCAGCTCGGGCAACACGGATTTTGATCGAGCCACTCCACGTCTGTGTCACTGTTATGCAAGTCAAGTAACATTCCATTGTCCTGGTCACGGCGATGGGATAAGTCTGACTTGTGTATGTACTACATATGTACAAGACAAAGCTAGAGAATTTTAGCCCTCCCACGTGCTGTGAGTGTGCAATGACCTGTAACTATGAGCCCGAACGCCAGCTAATTAGTATTTATTACGGGGCTATTGTTCATGGCCTTCATAGTGCGGCTGAACTTTCTGTATGTAGAACCAGGGCGGGTTTGCTGAAACTCTTTTGGAATGATGAGCTTGATCAACTTAAAGCCGATTCTTGCTTCTGGTATAACGTGTGGTCAAGTGCTGAACGTGCGTCGTCCGAGTACTTACATGCGACCAAATCAAGATGAAAACTGAAATATAAGTCCGAGATGCATACGTTCGCATTGAAAGTATGCATGACGATGCGGTTGCATCCAAAGTTCCTCAATTAAAATCAGATGAGTTTTGGAAAGCATGGCTTAGAAAATTTTGAAAAAATATTAATTCACCTATTAATTTATCTGGATGCTGCTCTAACGCTGATGTGGCGAATAAATTTGCTACACAATTTAATAAGAACTTCACAAGGTCTGACCTGAACCTAGGGCGGTACATGACTTTGAGAAGGCACGTCCTCACGCCCCGTGCACTCAGCCTATATAAAACCCTGTCGCTTCCGTTGATGTAATAAGCACTTGTGTAAAAGCATCGCTAACTGGGAAGGCTTGTTTTCCTGATGACCTTTCTGCAGAACACCTGCTGTATGCACACCCTAGTTTTATTGTTCATCTTAGGTTATTATTTTCAAGCATATTCTCTCGTGAATTTGTACCTAACAGCTTTGGTACTGGAACTATACTTCCTCCCTGTAATTAAAGATAAAACTGGAAATTTGAATTATATTGAGAATTACAGACCCATTACGTTGATCCCTCTTATTTCTAAGCTTTCCAAATCTTTGCTCCTGAATATTTGTCAGGGATACATACCAAGTGATGACTTGCAGTTTGGATTTAAACAGGGACTGGGTTGCACCGATGCTATTTTTGCCTTGAAGTCAGCCATCAACTACTTCAGCACTAGAGTTAGTTACGTTTACGCGACGGCTTTTGATCTTAGAAAAGCCTTTGATAGTGTAAACCATCACAAATTGTTTAAGGAGTTACTTAATTGCAATATGCAGGTAAATTGTGGCGTGGCACCCAAGTGTCGTCACATTAATAAACAACAACTGTGTTCGTTTCTACGGTGTAGCGGCAACCCTGAATCTTGGGCGATCAAACCACGTTACACAACTACTGACTGGCTGTGCAATTGAGCAGGTGGCTTGCAAGTTTTGTCGAACAACTGTTAATAATAGGACTTCGTAATAGTTTTTTTATAACATGTGCTCTTGCACATGCTGTTATGCTCTTTGCCCTAGCGAAAATAATAATGATTATAATGATTAAGCGCCCGAATTAACAGATTCCAGTAGGTCTAGAATTTGGCTTAATTAATGCTGGTCAGTTCTGTTTGTTGGTTGGTGGTTTGGATGGTAGGTGAATAATTGGGTCGTTCGTTAGTTTGTTCGTTGGTTAAGTTGCTGATTGCTTGGTTGGTTGATCGATCGATCGATCGATCGATTGATTTGATTGATTTATTGAAAGCTAGAGATTAGTTAGGTGGTTTGTTCGTTATTATTACCTATTTCCTGAGGGTATTAAACTGAAAATGAAATGTAGTCAGGTAGGTTTCATGAAATTAAAAAAGACAATTGTCTAGCTTCCTGTCTTTTATTGAACTTTAAAAAAATGACTGAGTGATATTTAGATACAATTTTTATTTTACACTTCTTCAGCCTCAGGTGCTGGTCATATAAACCATGGTAACGAACATGAGCTCCGACAGAGAGGAGGAAGAAATGATCGTTACAAGGCTGAATCAGAATATAATAAACTGGATGCTACATCACGTCTCCCAGATCTACCACCAATTTATGATGAACTTGTAAACCAAGGCAACACACATGATCTCCGACAGACAGGAGAAAGCAATCTTCACGAAGTTGGCTTGGGAAATGACATCGACGTTGATGAATCACACTATGATTATCCTGACGCTTCACAACGACGTCTATCGGCCATTTATGATGAAATTGTAATCGAGGATTAGCATTGATAAAATATCTACATTCAACCATTTTATGTATTAAAATTTGTATCACCAATGCGCTTACTTTCATACTCTTGATGCATCATCGAACTATTTTTGTGAGACAGCAATGTATAATTTAAATCATGATATAAATTTATTATACAGGATATATAAGAGTAATTTTTAAACCTAAAATTGCTCTGCAACACACACGCAATCGAGTAAAACTATCCTGCAACCATATCATGTTTTGAATCCAGTATTTACGATGTAGGCCTACTAACGTTTCTGCTTGAAGAATTAATAATCGAACTATTGCAATATGAATCGTCGTATCGAACTATTTTGTTTCTGGAAGGATTTATATTTAATCTAATCTTGTTATAATCTGTTACCACACATTTAAGAAGAACTTTTTAACTTTAAATTGCCCTACTAAACTTACGCTATCGAGTAGACCTATTCAGCAACCATTTCATGTTTCTGCTTGAAGAATTATGAAGCTATTGTAAAATGTATCGAACTATTTTGTTTCTGGGACGATCAATATTTAATCTAATTTTATCATGTTATAAATCTATTATACTGGACATTTAAGAGGAACTTCAAAGCCTAAAATGGCTCTGCTACACTTAACTTATCTAGTATCCCGCAACCATTTTATGTATTGAAATATGTATCAGCAACGCGCTTACCATTATATTCTTGACGAATCATCAAACTGTTTTTGTGTGGAACGATTTATGTTTAGTCTTGATTAAGCTACAGTGCAATTACAAAATAATTACTACAGTATATGCGTTTCTATGAATATAACATCACCAGACGCTTCCTCGTATACCACTAAGAGAAACGCGTGCCATTGGCGGTGGACCACGTCGCCGGACGTTTATCCTCATCGTCGATGTAACGCGGTCCAGAAACCTTAGACATGGTACAAACTGTCAACTAAGGATGAAAGACAAACGGTTGAGTTCTACGTGTGTGTGTGTGATTCACTGCTAGCGACTTCCTAATTCTTGGTGCATCGCTTGATAGCTGAACATTCGTTTCTTGAATTAACGACATTTTTAATTATATAGACTGGCGTAGAAGGCGCCTCGGGTAATCTAAACAATCTAGTGACTTCTGCAGAGTCGTTATCGTCGTGAACATAGCAGCAACAACGGATGTGTCAAGTGAAATCGTTGTCAAAGTCGAGTGATTTGTCAGGTCGAAATCCGACAAATCTGAGAACCAGAAACCAGGCTAATAAGAGAAAGCAAGCTGAAACAGATAAGTTTAGTTCTGAAAGATAAAAGAGACCCGACAGAGCGTAATAGACTCGAAAATGATTTTCAGATTTTCTGGTCAGCCATCAAACATGCAGAGACCCAGACACTTGTGATAGTACGAGGCACAGCAAGAGTCATGGGATCCGTCTATCGAGTGAAGTATTTGCTGACATAAGGGTTTAAAAGGATTGGAAATATGACTGCTGGTTTGAAAGCAACAATCTATGCTCTATACAAAAGATCATGAAAATGAATTCTTTGCTCAAGGAGCAGACGGCAGCAGCTTTGGTGTAATTTTTTTTATTCTTTTGATTGCTTTTGTCAGAGAATTTTTAACCATTCCTTCTTTTAACGAGTTGTAGTTGTGCAAATCTCTTTTCGCAATACAAATGATTGAGTACGAAGGTGACGTGAAATACAGTAGTCAAGACGGCAAGACTCCAGGGCAATTTTCAGTGAGATTAAGACAGTTTGAGGCATGTAGTTTCTGATTCAAGGAATCTCTGGAAAGTGAATATATTTTACAAATGGGCAGAGAAGGACATGGTGGAGTCAACAGTGAACAGTCCAGAGTCCTGTCGGCGACCTATACGGATTCGACAGATGCCAGCGAAGTTTAAGGCTTTTCACTTGTACTAGAACACACAAAGAGTGTAGGCGGATCGCTGCCCTAGTGTGATAGAGTTAACGTGCTATAGTTGATGTTAATACTTATGTTCATTTCTTGTGTATCAGAACACACTATGAGTGTAGGCGGATCGCTGCCCTAGTGTGTTAATTAATTTTAATATTAATGCATTAATTCAGAGTTGATGTTAGTGTTAGGGTATTAGTAGGAATGATGATTGTCATTGATGCTAAGAATAGTATGGACACTAAACTTGGAAAAAGAGGGAATTTAGTGTCGGATTATGACGTCACGTGAATGAACGCCAGGAGAGATTATATATGTGCACGCTAGTGACTGGAGGTGAAATGGCGGTCGAGTAAAGAGTTGAAAACGATTCAATTCGTTCTTTATAGTAGTCTAGGTGAGACACTAAACTCCCGTCCTCGTCGCCAGTTTAGTGTCTCACCTAGACTACTATATAAAGAACGAACTGAATCTTTCAACTGTTTAATCTACAGCCATTTCACCTCCTTCAGTCACTCGCATACACATATATAAGCTCTCCTAGAGTTCATTCACGTGACGTCATAAGAATGGTGATATGGTGATAAACTGATTAGCTCACTTCTTATTTAAAAGGAAAACTATTATTCCAGGATACTGGACCAACATCTGTGCTGTTGGGTAGTGGACGACCTAGCCCGAGGAGCGACAAGTATACCATGTGCAACCGATCGGAAGGACTTTCGACCAGGAATTGATGAGGCAGAGAGATGCAGATAGTTCTGAAAAGGATGAGGCAGTTCCCACTGGACAATTTCGCATGAGGGTTAGAATCCTAAATAGGCAAGTGTATGCATATGTATAGACGGTACAGGCAAGTGTATGTAGGCAAGTGTATATGCAATGTTATAGGCCTATATGTACAGAAGGCGCAAATATATTGCTGAGACAGGTCGCAAACATTTTACAGTTAGGCCTACCTTGAGTTACGGAGGTCGTTGATAGATTCGTGCGTGTAGACAATCTTTGTCGTATTTTAGGGCACTTTTGCCATTTAGACATTTTTGGGAAAATGTATGATTTGGTTTAGATTTGTTTGGATAAAAGAGCATTCAATAAGTAACTGCATGTAGGACTACGTGAATGTCATAAGTGCACGGAATATAAAGGGTGGGCCATTAAAAATGAGACCATCACGTATAATCGTGTTTAATACGATATCAAACTGTGTTTTGAGTAAATCGTAAACACCTAAATTATTCTACGATGTACTTACTTACCTCATGTCAGTTATTTCGTCAACTTCCGGTCGCTATATCTATTGTGAAGCAGGATTTACAACTTAAAGCGTATAAAAAAAACGCGTGATGGGGAAGGTGATAAACGAAGGCTGTAAACTAAAGCGCATGCGACGAAGTCAGCAGCTATTTGAAATGTTTCCTAACCAGAAGTCTACGAAGCATTTGGTTCACGCATGAAAAGACATTTACAGTGCCCACATCAGTTATTTCTCAAAATGATAGTGTGTATGGGAGCCCGTAGAGTAATGGATAGCACACTGGCGTGAAGTGCAGAAGGTACCAAGATCGAATCCCGTAGCCCTCCATAAGGTTTACTCAGCATTCTATTCGCTAGATGGCGGCGGTAGTTAAGTGAGTGTTAGGCCGTGATTGGCACCCTGCGTGGCTGCCGTTGAAAAACAGTTGTATTCGACTTCTGTAAAACTGTTATCATGTGCTTCTACTGTATGTATGTATGTAAGGCGCCATGCGTGGCTGCCGTTTCTACTATATATATGTTCACTGTACAGCGCAGTGCGGTTAGCAGGCGCTTAATTAAAGAAAAGATATTATTATTCTGATGCAAGAAAGAAACAGTGAATTCTAACAACAAGACTCGTACGTGAACGCAACACTTAAGTCGCAGAATCGTAGCTTCGGTTGATGTGTCTCGGATAGGAGAAACCAACGAAGTGTTTGTTGAATCCAGAGCCGGAGTAAACAGTAAATACTATTGTGATCACATTGTAGAAAAAGGTTTACTTCCTGATATTCAAGAAAGATGTAATCGTTACAATTGGACGTTGCAGCAGGACGGAGCTCCTTCACGCACAGCAAAAAACACTGTCACCTTCATCGAACCAGACATCTGGCCCCCAAATAGCAAAGACCTAAATCCGGTAGACTATGCTATTTGGGTGCACTCCAACAAACTCGTGGCAAATTTACAACAATAGAACAACTGAAATTAGCCATTGTTGAGGAGAGGTGAAAAATGTCCCAGCGATTTATAGACAGGAGCATTAGCGAGTGGCGCAGACGTTTAGAAGTATATTTTCCGAACCGAGGCGGACACACAGAATATAATTTTTGATTTTTTTTTCTTTTAAATTAACATTGAGCAACCAAATACTTGCATTTTGACAAAAAATATAATAATTAAATAAATAATTCAGATTAAACGCGATGATCTCATTTTTAATGGCCCACCCTGTAGATGGTAGAAATTTAGTCTATAGGATCAACAGAGATGCACGCACAAAATACATCATTGATATTATAGAGCCATTGGGAGCTTTGCCGTTTCCACAAAGGTTTGCCACTCGCTTCTATTCTGGACTCTTATACAAGACGTATTAGTACGTGTCCAGGGCACGTCTCTAGGCCGCCTGCAAGTCAGCGCAGCAGAGTCCATTGCGAATATTTGTAGAAAATGTATGAGTAGTGTTGTCTTTGCTGTGCGCTTGTGAAATTTTATGAGTCTTGTCAAATTAATATCTATCCATATTTTTTATCCTGTGGACTAAAGGCAAACATCCCTCGCAATAAAGTTTTCTGCACTTTTGCCCAGACGCCCTTGTAACGGTGAGGCTCTCTTACAGCGCCATATAAATCGTCTTGTTATTAGAATTAATATTTACCTACTCGATTCTTATCAAGTATTTGCTATTCAGTTATAAAGGCAGACAAATAGTGAACACTGAGGCTAACAATAATTGTCAGTCTGACATTAGCAGGCTAAGTTGCTTAGGACATAACGTAAGTTCTGAAAATTGTATCAATACCAACCAGTTGTCAGCTGTTCAGAGGTAAGTTCAAAATACAATGATCGTCGATATATCAATTTTAACCTATTTAAACGTAGACTGCATGCTTACTTGATCAACTGCAGTACGACATGCTAATCCTGTGTGTACAACTGTGCCTGTTAGTTAACTAGTTATGGTTTGTTATAGATTAAAAAAGCATACAATATAATTATCATTATATTAACTTCTGCCACCTGTTACACATTCATCAATATATGATGAATGGATGGCCCTGCCAGTCGGGACTTATTCCCTTTAGGGTTTTTCTATTCCCATTGTTTTCCTCAACTGCTGAATTTTTGTTTGTTTCACACTATCTTTTCCTGCATTTGATGGAAATCAATAAAATTTATGGTTATGGTTATGGTCATTTCAAATCGATGGCCCATTCTCGTTCCTTTGTTGGTATTGGCTCTTCGTTGTGGAATCAGCTTCCTCCTTCGGCCCGGGCTGCAGTACTATCTGGTGGTCCAGCTTTTCGTTGTCTTAAAACTTGCCTTTATACCCGAGGACTTTCGCACTGGAAGCACCTCTGATTGGTGGGCACTGGGTAGATGCGCTTTATAAGTTTTGAAAGGAAGAAGACCGCTGACGAGAGGTGCGGCGACTTTAGATTTTTGAGCCTTGCTGAGGGCAGACAGCTTGAAGTAGGAAACATATTTTATCAGGAAAGTTGGACCTTCGAATTGCAAAGTAGGTACATGAAATGTGACCGAAAATGTTATTTACATTTGGTGAAAGAAGAGCGCAGCCTTAGGAAAGTTTCGCTATGCAGTGCTTCTCAAACTTCCTGATGCTGCCGACTGGTAATTGGTTCACCAGCCTTACCGTGGACAGGTGTTTTTAACATCAGCTTACATTATATAACATGAAGCATTTACTGAATCGCCAAAACAGATGCTACAGACATTTTAACTAGTACAATAGAAAGCAGGTACTACTGTTGAACTATCTAAAGGATAACACGAAAGAGTCGCTTGACCCTATAATTTTAGGGTTGACCCTTTTCCACTGTTAATGTTACAGGTTTGATATACAAGGTTATGATGAATTTTTATGTAAAGACAATAACCAGTTTAAATCTGCCGATGAGTTTAAATCGACTGAATCCTGAAACTGCCCGCAGTGAGCCTAATGAAGAATTTGATCTCATAATGCTGCGGGCCACCTAAATTACTTAGGATTAACGACTCCAAAGCCGGAGATAAGTCTCAGACCGCCTGGTATCAAATGTCTCAGCATCACTATCCGCCTTAACCGGATTTGAACAGCTAATAGTGTAGGCTATGCTACATTTAATTATATTTGCAAACTATATTAACTATACCTTCTTATCAACCAGCTTACAACTCATGACCTACATGTTTCGAAGCTGGTCGCGATTTGTCAGGAGACCATTCTTTCCAGAATTATGTATGTAATATCTGTTTAAGCTGGATTCCTTAGGTTTTGTTCAGCTGCGCGTATTAACACCTTGGGGGTGGAGGGGCTATAATCAATGCAGTGGCAGGCTGAAAAATAGCTTTCCCAGTGAAACGTGTGTTGCAAACAGTGTGATTTCGCTGATGCATAAGAGTGATTGCCTGGAACGAGATCATACGGATCAAAATTATTATGTATGAAGTGACATACTGTCAAACTTTCCATAGATGTACGTTTAACATGACGAGAAAAAAGTAGTTTTGACAACTCTTTGATAATACTACTTTTACCATAAATGCTTGGTCTCGAAAGTTTTAATGCAACTCTAAAAGGCTAGCTGATAGCAAATATGAGAGAAGGAAAATACTGCAGATGACATGATTGCTCGAGCCAACAGGAAGCTCTTTCCAACTCTTCATGTGAACAATTACTCCCTTTATTCTCAAGACAGAAGGACACTTTTTCGTGTTGCCTACTCATTCATTCATTCAAAAACTTAATAGAGCGCACCTTCAAGAAACCTACTCAGAATTGCTCCCAGCCCAGCCACGGCAATGGAGATTAGACTTGAGCAGCTTGTAAAAAGCTGATGTGTTACCCCTGGGGAGTAGGCGAATCTCTAACGGAAGTCCATTCCAGACGGAAGGCCCAGCTATAGAGAAAGCCCGGCGTTGCCTAATTGTGGAGCCAGCCCGAGGGACTAAAAGTTCTCCCCCAGACGAAGACTGAAAAGCACGCCGACCAACTGAATCAGAGACCGGGCGGCAGAGCTCACACAGATAGGTCGGGGCACAGCCTAAGAGACAGCGCCAAACCAGTACTGTTACACTTAAGCTGTTTAAAATGGTTTCTATGAACTCACTTCACTTGTCGGTTAAAAGATTTACGATTTAACGACGAGATTGTACTGAAAGTGACTAGAAACCTTGCAGCTAAGTGTTAGAAAGGAGATAACGTGGCACAGAACGCTGTTAAACGACGGCACAGCCTAAAATACCCCGTCATGATTATTGAAATGGCGCTATATAAATCACCATAAAATCAAAATATGGTACGTAGATTATACTTCATCACTTCTTGTTAACCTTACAGTAAACTTTTTTACGTACAATAAAGGCTAAATATTGGTGATTGTTTTTGTATTAAAATTGCATTAGCCTACTTGAAAAAACATTATTGGCGTTGGCATGGTGAATGAATTTATAATGAATTACTGGTATTGGAATTGGCAATACACGTTACCAGTATTGTCAACAACTCTGGTTTTATACCCCTAAGCACACCTCGTGTCTATGAACAATATAACCAGGAAGAAGAAGTAGACCGCCATGCAGTAAAGAATACGGCTTTCTCTGAGCCTACAGCCCGCTTGATTTCGTCAGTAGCTTCACTTGACTCAACGTCACGAATCTTTTATACACAAGATTCAATAGCGGTTTTTAGTATTCAGAAAGTTCTGGATCAGTGTGTAGGTAAGAGTATTTACTTTTCTTTGACAATCGGGCGTCCCTTCATGTAGAAGTGGCTGCATAGAATGTTATGTGCATGTGGTAGAGTTTGATATTTATCAACAGCTGGTGATATCGTCGTCGCAGTTGTCCTTAACTATTAAGACACCTATGTTTCGGTATTTTGTTGTTTTCTATACGGTATCATGGATTGAATTATGTTGCACATGTTATAAATATATAAACGTCGGCATAATAACGCATGAACATAAAAATCGACAACTGTTTTAGGCCTAGGGCTTACTTCCTCATTCTAGAGTGCACATATATACTCAATGTATAGTTAGCTGCCGGTTCAAGAACGTATGAGCAGAATATCAAGAATTTATTCAGTAATTCGTTTTAGTTTGAGGTCAAGCCTAAAGGTAAACCTTTATCGCAGATAAAATTTAAAAATCTACATATGACAGACAATGAGCATCTATTAAAAAAGGACAAAAAGCTGCATAGATTCGAAACTGTTGCAAATGTAATTATATTGTTGTTCTTTGGAAACAATAATGTTATGTTCCTGTCAACCCCGCCTATTGCGTAAAGCATTTTATATGTTTTGGAAGACCTGAATGTATGAACTGTAGTACAATGTCGAGCACCAGTATTTCTTAGTATTTTTATCGTTATTACGATTGCGTTATATAAATGCTATGATTTAAAACTATTGACTTGTCACCTGTGGACAGATCTTAAACTGGATTGTCCTGTCGATATTCAAGTAGTTCCTGAAAGTTTGTTTTAGCCATGCAATGACTAGAGAGCGGTAGTTTTGGATACGGTTGGGCCTCGTGCTAGCAATTAAAGTCAAGGCTATTGACGCAGCTTGGTTCATGCAGAGACTCTGAACATGATGCTCTATATCAGTTTGTATGGGGGGTCTGTTGGTTGGGCTTCACGTGTGGGCGAGACTCTACCACTGATGAATCATCTTCTTTTCTGTGCACAGCTTTGCATACTGATGGAACTTTTGTTCATAATATTACGTTTAATAGCATTCAGACTAGCGGACAGCGCTGCTATGAGTATTTTCTCTTGAAGTTGCTCCGTATAAATTTCTCATTAATATAACAACTTTGCAGTATTATGTTAAGCATTGAGTTCAATTACGCAAACCGTAGACATGATAGATAAGGATCTGGACGAATCACAAATTACTGTCTCTGGTCTCTTTGGCAACCTGAATCTGACCTCCACTCGAGATCGATCTCTGATACGATGCAACACTCATGAATAAGCTGGTGCCCTCCACTTAGCTTTGGAGTAGGGCTTTAAAAAATGTGGAATTTTTAGAAATGGTGATGACAGTCACCACCGGTTTTTGACCCTTGTGTTTTTACGACATGTTACGACTATTGACGACGGTGTAGTATTGATTGCTGACATATCGCAAATCTAATAGCCGCCTTCATCTTAGCCTACTTACCTATTATTTTATGTTGCCCAAATCTTTGACGTCATCCAGTTTGTTGTAGTTGACAGTATCATATCAAGGAGACTGGTCACCACCAACGTTTCGGGCAGTTAAGCCCTTTTGTATAGGGACCTCTAGGCACAGATGATCATTAGATAGTTGCGCTAAATAAGCAATGTTAGCTGCGTGAAAAGAAGACGTTGCATGTGTTCTTCGAGGTATAGAGGGCTCAGCTCCGGTAACTTCTTTTACGTAGGCGTACTGCCAAGATCAGCTTAAGTTTAAAGAACTTCTCCTCTGCATCCTACTAAAATCGCCTCAAGCAATAACTGACACACTCGCACAAATTGAATAATCTTGTCTTTCAAACATTGTGCTTTGAGAACTGCAACACTAGAAATACGATTTTACATCTGTGTTATCATTTATTACAGATTGTTCGTTCCTCCGCACAGTAGTAAAACGTCAACGGCCAAGCCACGAGGATGCTTTCATTGTTACTGACTTTCACGGGAATTGTTTTTGTAAAGGCTCACTCCGGTATAGAACATTTCATGATATTATTACATTCACATGCATGTATGTGCGTACATACGTATGTATGTATGTATGTATGTATGTATGTATGTATGTATGCATATATACAGTCTTGTTGTCCTCGAGACCAAGGTCTTGGTCTCGAGTGCACTCAAGTTTGTTTTTAAAAGTCTTGGTCTTGAGACCAAAGGTCTTGGTCTTGGTTTTGAGGTTCAAGATCTTGGTCTTGGTCTTGAGGTTCAAGGTCTTGGTCTTGGTTTTCCAAGACCAAGACCAAGACTTCTGTCAATATGAATAGTCATTAATTTTAACAAACGGCAATAATTTTAAATTTATTCAATAATTACTCATACAGTTATTGCTTCAGTATTTACACGGTGTGAGTGAGGCTTCACTGTTGTTTTGGACAATTATTTTTGACTTCCGGTTATTTACCATGGAATGATTTAAAAACAGACTCACGATTAATTTGTACATTTACATCCGGTTCTTGAAAAGCTGCTTTGTGTGCTAGCGATTTCAGCACTTGTAGACCGTATTTTTTCACATGGCCGACTTTTTATGAGGCCCCACAGGTCACGTCTTGGTCAGAAAATTCTGAGCAAATTGATTTTTATAAAATTCAACAGGCATTTGGAATAACACTTCGCATGAAGGACTTTTATGAATGCGAATTTGGAATTCTCTGCAGTCTCCATTTAGAGTTGTTTTGCTTGAATAAAAGATAAGACTCATGTTTTGATTAAAATAACGAGTAGTCCGACTGGACAATTTTTAGTAAGGAATAGAAGTCTGGATATGACTGTGATTTTTTTGGGTCTTGGTCTCGGTCTTGGTCTTGAGGTTCAAGGTCTTGGTCTTGGTCTTGGTCTTGAGGTTCAAGGTCTTGGTCATGGTCTTGGTCTTGAGGTTCAAGGTCTTGACAGCCAGACTGCATATATATATATATATATATATATATATATATATATATATATATATATATATATATATATATATATATATATATATATATATATATATATATGTAGGCCCCTATATATATTCGTATGCACGTTTGCGAGTACTAGAGATCTCATTTTTTTTACCCGACCCGTAAGTAAGAGTGCGACACGCAGGCGTACTTAAAATAAAAAGATACAGCTGAAAAACATAACACACTTTAGTGAATATGGTGAGGTAGATATTTTTCGCTAATAAGTCGACATAAAAGCCGCAACGATTACGAGAATGTAAAATAATAAGCAGTTTCTTAAAGAAGCGTGAGTGCTGCAAAATTAACATAACCTTTATTGCTGCTTACTAAACCAGAATTTTCTAATGAAACAGTAAAACAAACAGGTTTGACTTATTTGCACCAACTTGCTGTGACGAAAAACAGATTTCAACTTCGCGGATCTAATCTGACAAGGGTTTAGATGAAAATGCTTCATCGGTTTTTTCTTTGTACATTAGACACCGGTGCGATAGAAATTGCAATTACAATTACAACTTTGGACATCACGCTGTAATAATTAACGACTTTTGTGTTTCATACAGTCTGTGACCCTGGATTTTTCCCTGCAAATACTCAAACATTTTCATCTCCAAATTTTCCGAAGGCTTACGGCAACAACCTAGACTGTAACTTGTATCTCTATATCCCGACTGGATATACACTCATCATTACGTTTTCGGCTTTCAATACCCAGTTGGACAATGATTGGGTAACGGTACGTATTAAGTTTCTAATACAAACGTCTGTTAGATGCTGAATAATAGGCAGGAATGTAAATAAAAGTTAAACAATCTGACAACAGGTGTTTCCAGCGATGGGTGGTAACTGTAATCTTATTCTCTCCCGTCCGTCAGGCGTGCGCCGACGATGAGGCCTCAACGTGACGTCTCCAAACAGCTTTGTCCCTGATTTTTTCAACAGCATCCCTCATCTCCATGTTCTGTGCTTTCAGGTCTTCTTTTATATTGTCCATCCATGTCTTTGTTTGCCTCCCTCTGCTTCGTTTTCCCTCTACATGACCGTACATAGCTGCGGCCGGAAGCCTCCTGTCATCCATTCGTGTCACATGCCCGAACCATGTAAGCCTTCTTTTCCTGATCTTGTCCACCACTGTCTCCATCTGACCCAGCTCCTCCCTGGTCACTTCATTTCGGATCTTGTCTCTTCTACTTCTGCCAATTATTCTTCGCAGCCAGCTCATTTCCGCCACCAGCAGTCTCCTCTCATCTTCCCTGTGCAGGCACCAGCACTCTGAACCATACAGCAGCACCGGAATGACAAAAGCTCTGTATAGCTTCATCTTGGTTCTTATGGCTATGTTGTTTGATTTCCATATCTTGTTCAGCCTGCCGAACATCGCACATGCTAGACCGATTCTACGCCTGATATCTTTTGTGCACCGACCATCTTCTGTTATCAATCTTCCGAAGTAGGCCTACACAAAATCTGTCACCTGCTCGAGTGTCTTATCCTCCAGTCTGATCTGTATTCCTTCATGCTGCTTCCCAATAGTCATTGTTTTGGGTTTTTGTACATTGATTTTAAGGCCTAATCTTCTACTACTATCATCGACCCTGTTTGTCAGCTCCTGCAGTTGTTCTGGTGACTCCGCCACCACATCAGTAGTTGTATTTAGACTACACGGGAACAACCACCCAATAACTAGGTTCATAGTCGTGTAATAACCACGTTCATGACGTCATCACCGCGTCTCGTGATGATGATGATGATCGTGTAAGATGGTCATCGAAACTATTGGAAATTCCCGCAGTTTTGATGACGCGACTAATACTTCATGTGATCGAAACTACTAGAACTCCCTGCGGTATCGATCACGCGCCTATGAGTCGTGAGGCGATTACGTTGGTTGGGAATTTCCTATAGTTTCTATCAATCTAGTTTTATGAAAGGGCTTAAAGGCATGAATGTCTATAATAAAATGGATACACGAACTGATTTCAAGAAAACGCTTAAAGGAATAAATGTCTATAATAAAATGGACTATTCATCGAAGACTGTTAAAGAACTACAAAATATCGCTCGAGAGAGAGGTATGGTTGGTTATTCGAGACTGCGAAAAGCAGAACTCATAGCATTAATGTCGCCGAGGTCTGCGATCAATCCGTTAGACGCTCCGGTTCCGGACATTAAAGTTCCAACGCTTGTTCCAGGTAAGTATACACCTCCGTCTGATACTTGGAAATCTTCTGTTAGTAATGTTTGGAATGAGATGAAGACTAAGGTTAGGTCTGTTATTAATTCTTTTGCGGATCGGTGGGTTAGTTCCATTCCTCCAAAGGAAAAGAAAACCGTGAATGAAAGATTGGAATCGTTGAAGTCGAGGGTTTCGAGTATTTTCAGTAAAATCAATAAAAACAAGTTCGAAATCCGAGAGACCGCGAAGGCTATTAAGGGTTTTACTAAGCGATACACGATCGATTCCACCAGTTCCATCGATGTCACATCTTTTCTCAACGCTGTAAGGCCCCAAGTAGTCAGTCTGTTAGCGAAAAATCGTGGGGTAAAAGTTCAATTCAATCTTAATTGCGTAATGAAGAAAGTAGATATTAAATCCGGGGAAGAAGTTGAAGCCGAACCTAATTTTAAATCGAAGACCGATATCATTTTAGACGCAACCGACGTGTGTGAAATATATAGCAACGCAGTGGATAAAATTAAGGAGAGCATGGCAAGTTTTCAGATGCGAGGTAGTAATTGGAGGTTTAAAGCCGTTGCGAAGTTGGATATCGATACAGTGGTATATAAGCCATTGAAAGGTAGTTCTTATATTCCTCTTCCTGAGTATTTAGCCAATAAACAGGCTATTATTAACCTGAAAAACGACGATGATGAATGTTTCAAGTGGTGCGTTACTAGAGCGCTGAATCCAGTGGAAGACAATCCGCAAAGAATCACTAGAGATCTTAAAGAACAATCTAAGAAACTCGATTGGAATGGTATTGAATTTCCAGTCGCTGCTGACGCCAACGTAATAAATAAGTTTGAGCGTCGCAATAACGTTAGCGTTAACGTATTCGGCTATGAAAAGGATGTATACCCATTATATATATCGAAGCATGAAAGCGATATCTGTGTAGATCTGCTGCTTATTTCCGACGGTGAAAAGAAGCATTACTGTTGGATTAAGAACTTTAATAGATTGATGGTGGCACGAACAGAAAAATCTGTAAATTCGATGCACTATTGTAAAAGATGTTTGCTCGGTTACAGAAGCGTAGAATCGTTGAATAAGCATACCGAGTACTGTTCGAGGCAAGACGCCCAACGAATAGTTCTTCCCGAACCAGGAACCATGCTAAGTTTTAAACATTATTTTAAATCGATGAGAGTGCCTTTTATCGTTTACGCTGATTTTGAATCTTTTATTAAACCTATCGATACATGCCCACCCGATCCTAGCACGTCTTACACCAATAAATATCAGAAGCATACACCCAGCTCGTTTTGTTATCATATAAAATGCTACGACGACGGCGTTTATTCCCAAGAGCCAGTGAGGTTTACGGCTGAAAACGAAGACGACGATGTCGCTCAGATATTCGTAGATTCTCTTGTAGAAAATATAAAAGAAATATATAACCAGTTTAAATTCCCTAAGAATATGATATTCGGCAAAACCGAGAAGAAATGTTTCGACGAAGCTACTAACTGTCATATCTGCGGAGGAGAGTTAGGTAAAGATCGAGTTAGAGATCACTGTCATTTAAGTGGTAAATTCAGAGACGCCGCACATAACATTTGTAATATGAACTATAAAATCCCCAAGTTTTTCCCTGTAGTATTCCATAATCTATCCGGGTACGACAGCCATCTATTCGTGAAGAAATTGCGAGGTGAGAATGGTGAGAAAATTAACTGTATTCCGAATAACGAAGAGAAGTATATATCGTTTAGCCGAGAGATCGTAGTCGGTAACTTTGTAAATAAAGAGGGAAAAGAGATAACGGTCAAGCGTGAATTACGTTTTATCGATAGTTTTAGATTCATGCCTTCGAGTCTCGACGCGTTATCGAAGAACCTTCGTAAAGATCAGTGTAAGAATCTAGGCGATTTCTTTGAAGGTGAGAAGTTAGATCTTTTGCTCAGAAAAGGTGTTTACGCGTACGATTACGTTGACGGCATTGAAAGATTAAACGAGACCGAATTGCCTCCGAAGCATAAATTCTATTCTAAACTGAACGATTCAGACATCAGCGATGAAGATTACGAGCACGCCAAAAATGTATGGAAAGTATTTCGTTGTAAAACGTTAAGAGAATATCACGACTTGTATAATCTTTCGGATGTTTTATTATTAGCCGATGTATTCGAAAACTTTAGAGACGTGTGCATCGAAAATTATAGGCTCGATCCGGCATGGTATTACACTTCACCCGGACTAGCTTGGGACGCAGCGTTAAAGTTGGCCGGTGTAGAGTTGGAATTGTTGAGCGACTACGATATGTTACTGATGATCAAGCAAGGAATAAGAGGGGGAGTCAGCACGATTTCGAAACGATACGCGAAAGCGAACAACGAGTACATGGGAGAAGCTTTCGATCGCAGCCAGCCTTCGGTATTCATTCCTTACTTAGACGCGAATAACTTGTACGGATGGGCGATGAGCAAACCTCTACCAACTCATGGGTTTAAATGGATGAGCGATAACGAGCTCAACGATTGGAGAAGTGTTACCGAACGAGATGGGGTTGGGTGCGTGTTAGAAGTCGATCTTGAGTATCCTAAGGAATTACACCACCTGCATAACGATTACCCTCTAGCTCCTGAGAGTATAAAACCTGCAGGATCGGATGTAACGAAACTAATTACGAATTTGAAGGATAAAAAGAAGTACGTAGTTCATTACGGTAATCTAAAGTTGTACGAAAGTCTCGGTTTGAAAATCGTTAAAATTCATCGCGGGGTAATATTCGAAGAAAGCGCTTGGCTGAAAAAGTATATCAACCTGAACACGGAATTCAGAACGAGAGCTACTAACGATTTCGAGAAGGACTTTTTCAAGTTGATGAATAATAGCGTCTTCGGTAAGACTATGGAATGTATCGAGAATCGAGTTGATGTACGATTGGTATGCGATGAGAAGGAAGCTATGAAGCTCGCGTCGAAACCTAATTACGACGGTCGAACCATTTTCGACGAAAATCTAATCGCCGTTCACATGAAAAAGACCAAGTTGTTCTATAACAAACCGATATATCTAGGTATGTGTATTTTGGATTCGAGCAAGACTTTAATTTACGACTTTCATTATAATTACATCAAAGCCAAGTACGGAGTTAGAGCAAAGTTACTTTTTACGGATACAGATTCTCTAGCGTATGAAATTAAGACCGAAGACTTCTTCACCGATATAGCTCCTGACATTAGAAGCAGGTTCGACACGAGCGAGTACGCGAAAGATCATCCATCTGGTATAGAAACGGGTGTAAATAAGAAAGTTATCGGTATGTTCAAAGATGAGGCAGCAGGAAAACAGATCGAAGAATTCGTAGGTTTACGATCCAAGTTGTACTCGTACAGGATGTCGGGTGAAGATCACAAGAAGTGTAAAGGAGTGAAAAAGAACGTTGTTAAGAAAACGATAACTCACGAAGATTACAAAGAGTGTGTGTTTACGAGAAGAGAACAGTTAAGGAAAATGAACGTTATTCGGTCGTATCATCACGACATTTACACCGAAGAAGTAAATAAGGTCGCTCTTTCAGCCGACGATGACAAACGAGTGATTCAGCAAGACGGCATCCACACTTTAGCCTACGGCCACTACTCGCTTCGCCAATAAAAGTATTAGCCGAATAGTAAAATGAGTTTTGCAACTGTGAAAAACATCGATGTCGAAGGCGTAGTTCTTCCAAATCAACCGTTAACGAATTTTGAATTATTGGATGTTGCGAAGAAATTGAATATTCCGAATTTTAGAGGAGTTTTTCTACGAGACACCCTACCGAAAAAACCTAGACGGAATGAGTGTGGGATATTGAACCTAGACGATTCTAATGGGGTAGGGAAGCACTGGGTCGGCTTTTTAAAGAACGGTAACCACAAGTTTTACTTCGACAGTTACGGTCTTCCTCCTCCTACCGAACTATTAAAGTATTTACGGCGCCCGGTGTTTTATAACAGCGAGCGAATACAGCCGGATAACGAAGTGTTTTGTGGACATTTATGTTTGTATGTACTGAAGAAAACAAGCAGCGACGATTGTGAATTTCAAGAAGTTATAAACGACTTGCATTAAACTAATAACTAATCTTATTAAAAACAATGCCAGTAGATAAATTCGGACATACAGATTCAGGATCTACGCAAAGAATAATTGCTGGTGGTGTTACGCTTAGTCAAGTAAATGCTAGTTTCCTTCGAATGGATGGAGCAAACCCGGCGACTGGAGATCTAAAAATGAGCGGCCACAGCATTAGAGGTTTACCTACAACGAACGTTTCAGAAGCGGGAATGGATGAGGCTCTAAGTCGGGGGCAAGCCATAGATTTGTTAACGAAGTGTGATGATTTACCGTCTAACGATAATCATTTAACGAATAAGAAATACGTCGATGCTTCGAAAGTGTCTAAAACCGGTGATACCATGACTGGCGACTTACTCTTAAGCATCGGTAGGGAGCTTACGCGGAGGATGGGATGTAAGGATTTGGTTGGAAATAAAGCTTTTATTATATTTTTAGGAAATACAACGAATAAAATAGAAGGTCGATTAAACCAGCCAATTATATTACAATCGACGGATGGATTTCGTTTTAGAATAAATGATGAACCCGTCTTAGAGATGGTTAAGTCGACGAATGGCACTCCTCCTTCTAAAATACATGTGTATAAGCCCATCTTTATGCATGGCGCCTACATTACGGGCCTACGCGATCCCGGCGGTGATGGTGATGTAGCGACTAAAAAATATGTTGATACGACTGCAGTCGGACCCACGTTTAGCGTTTACACTATATCTCACCAAGCCATAGTCGCTGCAACTCACACAATAGTTTCTTTCGATAGAGTAAGATTCAATACCGATAGTAGTGATAACAGTACAGGACCGACTCGTTTCACTCCTGGTAAAGCCGGATACTATATCGTTACGACGTACATAGAATTTTGTAGCGCGAGTAATACCGCTTTTGCTAACGTCTTCCTGTATAAAAACGGGGTGTCGCACATGCAAATTGCGGGTGGAGGGGGTACGGGAATTGCGCATAACAATTCAACCGGTAGTAGCATAGTTTTTCTAACCGATACCGATTACCTCGAGATATTCGTTTATTCGTCCATCGCCACAAACATAATAGCTAGAGACTTTTCAGCGGTATTCTTGCGACCTTAAACTAAGTCTGTAATTTTAACTGTAGAAACCTATCGCGTGTATACAAACGATAGGTTTCTAAAAATGTAGAAATCTTATCATTGAGAAGACTCTTCGCTTGGGTGTGCAACTGCATCGATTGTTTCATCGTATGCTCTCGAAGTCTCTTTATCGATCTCGCAGATTCCGTCGTACACCGTAATTTCGTATCTGTTTCTCCATACTTTTCCGTTATAATACAATATTAAACGGGTGTTTTCTCTATGAGCTTTAGCCGCTTTGTGAATCGATGAATACTCGATGGTCTCACCCGTTTCCAAGTCAAAAATAACGACTCGTTTCGGGTTGTTTCTGATACCTTTCAATCTATCGTATCTACCATCGTCATTATATTCTTTTCGACGATCTTTCCAATATTCTTTTTGATATTCTTTTAGATATTCTTTTCTCGTTAATTTCGGTTTACCTACCAGGGAGTTGTCCGCGGGAATCAATCCTTTCTCGATCAGCAGCTCTACCAATTCCGGTTTGTTGAGATGAGTGACACCTTTAATCTTATTCTCTTTCGCTAACTTGTGTAATTCTGGCAGCTTCATTTTATATATTACAAGAGTGTCTTTAAACATGAAATACATTTTTCATACAGACGATTAGTACACCACGCTCATCTTCTGTCCATCTGACTGAAAGTTTAGCAACTTATCCGAAATTATAACCGCATAACCTTGCGTATCGGCGGGGACTGCGGCGCTAAAAGTAGCTTTGATTTGGATATCGACGACCGACGATTTCAGTCTTTCCGATTGTTTACTGACATCAAAAACCATGAGCGGATATAGATCTTTATAATCGGCTGGAGTGATGTTGCTTTGCGTAATCAACGGATCCATTCCGTAGAACTTTTCGCTGAACGACGCCGCGTCTCTATAAGCTCTCGAAAATTTCTGGTTGGGAAACGATAGGTCGTAGTCGACCGCCGGATATCTCTCTTGATTCATCATGACGTACATGTTTTTGAGGTTGCAATGATCGAAAATCGATGGGTTATGTTCTTGGTTGCCGTCGCTTCGAGCGGTTTGAAATCCAACGACTATCCACCTAGGTTTTTCAGGAGCCGTCTTGACGCTAAGACGCCAACTAAAAGTAGTCGATTGAGGAACCCCTATAGTATCGCACTGTCGCGCTCGATATGCGACGGGTACCGATGCTTTCGATTCGATAGTTTTGTACAATTGCATCTTCTCCATATCCGCCGGAGTAACGTGCGGCATAAACCACGAGATTTTCACGACGTCGACTTTTCCAGCATCCGCGGTAGCGTGTCTAAAAATAGCGTCGTCATCCGATTTGCGAACCATCGTTAGCGTGTGCTTAAAACCGTACACTATTTTATCGTAATCTTCGCAGAATCCGAAAATATGTTTAAGGGGTACGACGAAACTAAACGTTCCCCTAGTCGTTGGTTTTCGAATAAGATACGCCTGTCTGATCGCGAAACCCGCATTATCCGCTATAACCGCGGTTGCATCAGTATCTTTGCACCATAATTGATTAAGACCTTGCGCTTTGGCAAAGTCGTCCGGATATTTAAGCAAACCTAGCATCGTAGTCGCTTGTCCTGGGTGAAATACCGTTTCGATATCTTGATTCGATAGGGAATACGCGATTTGGCTGAAAAGATGCAAGAGTCCGTTGTTTGCGAGGGCTGCGGCGTCACCATTAGCGTACGCGGTGTTCATTCCATCTCCTTTAACCAACCTACCTTCGAAAAGCAGGTAAGATTCGGCGGGATGGCAAAATAGATCTTGGGTTTCGATATTTATGCGAATCTCGCCGGGTGTGTTAAACCCCGTTCTCGCTGCTGGTTCGTATTCGTGCCATTCGTATTTTTCGATTCCTTCGTCGACCTCTGTGGGTGCCGTAAAGTTTAGAATATTCGATTGCATTTTAATTAGTAAAGATTATTTATTTAAACTCACTTGTAGTAATAGTTCATCGCATATACCAACGATCTCATTTCTTACTCCTGTATTACCAGCGCAGTAGCTAGCTAAACGCAGATTCAACATTTCTAGCAAACCCAACATCGTGGTTACCGTTTCGATATCATGATTCGATAGGGAATACGCGATTTGGCTGAAAAGATGCAAGAGTCCGTTGTTTGCGAGGGCTGCGGCGTCACCATTAGCGTACGCGGTATTCATTCCATCTCCTTTAACCAATTTTTCGATTCCTTCGTCGACCTCTGTGGGTGCCGTAAAGTTTAGAATATTCGATTGCATTTTAATTAGTAAAGATTATTTATTTAAACTCACGCGAGTTTCAATCCCGCTCCGTTTTTGTTGAGACTACGCACTAGATCTCGAATGGACACGGCATTCGAAGAAGGTCTGTTAAGTCCGTGACCGGCTAGTATCTTATTAATATCAGCTCCTCCGTTATCGGTTAGCCGCGCTAAGATAGCCGCATTTTCTCGCGTAAGCGCTGGTATCGTTTCGACCTTTTGGTTTTCGACTACGTGAGGCGTCAGAACCGACGCTGCTAAGAGTTTAGTCGCGGCTTTATCCATCAATCGCTTACCAACTTCTACGGTGGTATTCTTTCCAACTTCTAGCGCCTTTTTAGCCAACTCTCTCGCGGCGTCTTTACCCGCGTTAAGGGTGGATGATGCGACTCGTTTACCAACATCCGAAGTGAAGAGCTTCTTGAACACACCCGTAATAGTATCCATTATTCCCGCTCCTCCTATAACGTGTTTTCTCTTAATTCTTCTATTAGCGATGACGAGCATGTTTTATAATCGCAACATTAAGTTTTTATACCGTTCTTTGCCGAGAACGTCTTGTCGTAATAATTCATCACATATACCAACGATCTCGTTTCTCACTCCCGTATTACCTGCGTCGAAGCTAGCGAAACGCAGACTCAACATTTCTACTAGAGCATTAGGATCTTGTGGAATTACGACGACTCCTTTACCCGTCTTCGGCGTCTGTTTTCCAGTCTTCATTTCCCATATCGGTTTAATGATGTTTCTATACTTTTCGCTTCTTTACGATTTTGGTTTACTCGGATTGTTAGGTTGTCTCATGGCATTCGTCGTGTCTAGAATCTCGACGTAATCGGACATATCGTTGTCGTCGTAAATCGAACTGTTCGGTTTAGCCATAGTCACTAGCTCCCAAAGTCCTGGAGTACCTGTATAAGTCTTCTCTCCGACTATTATATCGTCGTTCTGGAACGATACGCGTGTGTCTCCGATATAAAATTTCCCGTCTTTAGAATTTAGACCGAACGTCGTATCGGTAGACTTGGCTTTAGAGGTGTATTGACTCAGGTATTTCGTTGCCACGTCTCCTAATTCTAACATTCTAACGTCTTCTACAGGATCCTCGTAAGCCTCTATCGAGGGATACTGTGGAAGCTGTATGGCTTTTAACGACGACGATATCGATGCGGGAAGCGCTTTTAGAGCGTTAGTCGTGGCTGCTGAGTTTTCCTTAATAGTTGATAACAAAGCGTTTTGTTCTTTCGATAAGGTCGATTGCGAGTCTACGATCGGCTTGTACAACTTTACCAAATCTCGCTGCAGTCCTATATCGCCTAGTTTCTCGGATAAATAATCTCGTTGAATGTTTTTCTTCGTCTTCAGAAACTCTTCGACGATAAAGTCTCTTTTGGTGGGATCGGTTATTTTTAGAAATGACATTGTTTTTTAAATAGGTGGTATAATGTTTTAACACGTTTTTGGAACACGCGTTAAAACATTGATATGAAACGCGATAACGAACGTGAATTTTCACAAGTTTTACGTTTTACGTTTTACGTTCTATGTTTTTCGTTTTACGTTTCACGTTCTACGTTTTCCTTCGATTTCGCAAACGCGTCCTTCAACGACTCGGCTATAGTTTCTCGGCTATTTTTCGATTTTCTGATTTCTTCTTTCATTTCGTTAAATTTCACGCCTTCGTTTAGAATTAACGAGTGTTCCTCGTCCGAAATATTACCGTCTTCCAAAGCTTTCGAGATGTAGTGACTGATCGCGTTGAGTCTCGCTTCGGCCAACGTTTTAATATTTTCATGCTTCTCCGCCTTTGGTGTGAGCTTTCTGTTGATTACACGCCCGATCACGCTGAAAACACCCGCTCCAACCGCCAGTACTTGTAGACCTAACGCGATAGGTGCCGCGACTATCGTAGACAGAACCGTGATCGCTGAAGCGGTTGAACCCAACGCGACTAGAGTCGATATACCGTCTACTACGTTGATAATCCTAACACCTTTACGATACTTTTTACCTAGAGTCTCTCTTTTTTCACGTTCCCGCTCGAGCTCTTTTTGAATTTCAGTGATTTTCGAAAGTCGGAAAGCATGGGCGCTTCCATCGATTTTCGGTGGGATCTCCATTCTTTTTATAATAATGCGATATAATTTTTTAAACTGCGATATATTTTCGGTAATTAACGAAACATAACGAATCGCCTTCGATTATACTAACTACGGAATCGGAGTCGTTTTGAATAGTAATTTCGATGTCTTCTACTTGTCCGATAACGACTCCATCTCGTAGACTGCAGCCGCTCGCTTCGATTTCCTGTCTAAGCGAAACTAAACACGATCCTTTCATCATTCGAACGCCTAGTCCTAGCGCCACCGTAGCTGTTTCTCTAGGTTGAATCGTTATCAGTTGTTGCGCAAAAATCTCCCATCTCAGTCCACCCAGTTGTCTGCAGGGCGTATGCGTCACTTTTTTCAACGTCCAACGCACCTCTTTCGGTTGGGTTCTAACTTCGATCCGACGAGTGGGTCTCGTTATAAATTTATGAATAGGCCTGTTGAATCCCGACATTTTATTTATACGAGGATTATTTTAAAGCAACATACCGAGAATCGGAATATCTCGGAAAGGCGAATTAGGACCTAGTATAAGTCCGCTACCCGTTTTCATATACAACCCACTACCCGTTTTCATATACAACCCCGCTCCAATCGCACTACCTTTCGGCCACGGAGACAGATACAACCCATTTCCATCCAGTCTTACTTTACAACCTAAGTCTCCTTTTTTAACGTACAATACTCCCGATCCGCTTATTTTATCTACAACTTTCGATGCAGCTGCGGAACCTATACCCGTTAAAGCGCCTTGTGCTAAACTAGGCAGTACGCTTGAAAGAATATATTTTCCAGCAGTAGCTAGAAATGGTAATATAGCTCCGATAAAACCACCCTCGACTTTAGCGTTATATATTAATTGCGTTTTACTCAATTTGATCGTCGTGCCCTTTCCATCTTGGTAAGCTTTCATCATTTTGTTTATTTGCGATTTCGTAAAAGCTAAAACGTGGTCTCCCTCTAGATCATCGTGAGATAGTCTAATACTAACACCATCCGCTCCCGCTTCGAGCGCTCGTTTAATCTTGTCTTTTTGTCCTTCTGAAATATTAACATAGAAGTTTGTGTACTGAGTCATTTTATATATAACTAAGATAAAGTTTTAAGTCTTCACACTTCTCTAATATGAAACTTGATCGACATCGCTTCCCCTCTGATGTTAATTAGTTTTCCATTTTGGTCGGTAAGTCTCGTTTCCATCGATGAAATCGTATTCATCGTAATGGGAAGATAAATTAAATTAGCCGGGATTTGGATGATCTTATAACCAGGTCCAACGGTAGGAAAAAACGAATATATCACGTTCGTCGTCGATCCATTCGAGTACGAACCCCCGATTATATCGCTAGTTACTCGAAAGCTGTCTATGTTCATTATGTTCACGATGTTTTCCGATTCGTTATACCCAGATATGTATAGACGACTTTCGAAACCTAGAACGGTTCTAATCGAGTTCGCGGTTCTAAAATCGACCTCGTAATTCGTAGCGATAGTCAACACCGCCTTCAATGTATTAGTGTTTGCTTCTAACGTAATGCAATATTCTTCGTTTGTGGTATCGTAATGACCGTTCTCTTTCATGATTTTCTTCACATAGTCGTTTATATCCTCGAGTTCATAGGATCCTTCCGGAATATCGACGTCAAACCACGTCACACCATTGTCCGGTGAATACCTGAAGTTGTTGTTGCTCGCGTCTATATTCGGAAACACGTAGTAAGTATACAAATCGACTAGAGCCATTTCGTACTTTTTGGTTTTATCTAGTTCGATTACAGGATTGTTCTTCGTTAATATTCGTGCGGTTCTGTCTTTTTCATTGCCCACTAAAATGTAAAACGACGATTTCGGATTCGTGTTAGTCGCAGTCTGTGCTGTGTTCACCTGTATCTTCACGAGGAGTTCTTCCATTTTTTACTAGTATATTTTATTTTAATTCAGGGATGTAAAATTCATCTAATCCACAACGGTATTTACCGCTGCTCCTTTCACTCGTTAAGTCGATAACTACGAATTGATGCGGTTGTTTCCACGACTCCACGCATAGTTTTTTAAATTCCTCTATAGACATGTCCGTACTTACATGATCGTTGTAGATATGGGAAACGTTCTTCATGTCTTGGGGAAATAAACAAATAAAGTTTGCGTTCTCTCGGATAGTCTGTCTTGGCAATTTAAAATAATTCTGGGCGAGGTACAAACAGTCGACGTTACTATGCCTGCCCCTAATATAATACGTTTCGCATTTGTTCTGCTTTTCTAATTGTAAATCATCAAAAATCATCAAGTTCTTCTTGTCACGGCTCAACTCTCTCGGATCCGGTACATCGTTCGCGGATTCGTAAAACCTGCATTCGATATCCGACTTGTCTCTTGACTGTTTCGATATCTCTTCAACAACACACGTCGGAGAAGTATTAGACCTCATTATCTCATCTCGAATGTTAAACAGCTTGATGATCGTTTCTTTTGGTAGTTTTTCTTCGAATGCCTTCTTAAGAATTTTGTACTCCGGTTGAAATAGAGATTTTCCGAATACTTGCAAATTGTCATAGTCGAGCCATCCGGGTCTCAAAAGTAAGTTTAACAATAACGTCGTCTTACCGCATCCCGATTTTCCTACTATTACGCCCCTTATACTTTTAGGTAATAGGTTGATATTAAATCTTTTCAACGATAAATCGTTCCACGTTAAGTCTTTCACTTCCATTTTAAATATATAAAAGTTCTATATTAAAACTGAAATGTATTGCGTTAAGTGTAAAGGAAAGACCGAAACAAGAGATCTTCAGAAGGCCGTCAGTAAAAATAATAGACCCATGCTTCGAGGTGTATGCATCGTATGCGGAACGACTAAAACTCAATTCGTAAAAGGAGCCGCTGTGAAAGGTGGAGATGTAGTCGGTTCGTTGAATTCAGTTACTAGAAACGTAAAGTTACCTTGGGCTAAATATCCTGGTGAGATGCATCTTCCAGGTCATTCATTTACAGGACCCGGGACTAGGTTGGATTTGAGACTGAATCCCGATGGCACTCCTAAAGATTGGAGTAACCCCATCAACAGAGTAGATAACGCGGCATATTATCATGACTTGGCTTACGATCGACACACTGATACGGCTTCTAGGAATGTTGCCGATAGAGCAATGATTAATGATTTGAATAATATTCCTAATCCTACTATCCGAGAGCGTATGGAGAGAGCGGTAGTTAAACCTATATTGTCTGTTAAATCGAGTCTCGGGCTAGGTTTAAAAAAAGCCCCGATCCGAAATGGACTGATCAATTAGCGGATGAATTACATAAACCAGTAGTAAAACATTTTAGAAAGAGAAAAGTGTACGTTAGTGGAATAGATGAGATATGGGCTGCTGATTTAGTCGATATGCAAGCCTTCGCTAAAGAAAACGATGGTGTGAAATACCTATTAACCGTTATAGATGTGTTTTCAAAGTACGGATGGATAGTGCCATTGAATGATAAGAGTGGGAAATCTACAGCAAGCGGCTTCGTGAAGATACTCGAGAGTGGACGAAAGCCCGTTAAATTATGGGTAGACAAGGGAAAGGAGTTTTATAACAAAGACGTTAAGAATTTGGTTGGGTTATACTCTACGAAGAATGAAGAAAAATCTTGCGTGGTCGAGAGATGGAATAGGACGATGAAAGATAAAATGTTTAAGTACTTTTCAGCTAATTCGACGAGAAGATATATCGACGTTTTAGACGGAATGGTTAGTAATTACAACAACACTAGACATTCTTCCATTAAAATGACGCCCGCTAAGGCTAGTATGAAAACAAATGAAAAGACTGTATATATGAATTTATACGGCGAACAGGTCTCAGAGCCTATTGCGCCTAGATTCTCGGTTGGAGATAAAGTCAGAATAACGAAGAAGAAAAACATATTTGAAAAAGGATATACACCTAGATGGACTGAGGAAATGTTCACAATTGCGCAAGTTCAGTATACAAATCCAGCAACTTATAAGATTACTGATTATAACGATGAGGAGATACAAGGCTCATTCTATGAACAGGAGCTACAGAAGACGACTCAAGAAACATTTAGGATCGAAAAAGTGATTAGAAAACGTGGGAAGAAATCACTCGTTAAATGGTTAGGATATTCAGACTCGTCCAATTCTTGGGTCGATAACGATAACTTGATGACGCTGTGAAACGATTATTCAAAATGCTATTTCGTTTTAAAGAAAATAATTTTCATATAATAAAGAGATACTATGGCAATCACATGGAAAAACTTTGATATTAATAATGTTATTTTCGAAGACGTTACAAAAATGACTACTCCCACCGAAAGGAAATTTCAACGCATATTTCTAAAATACAAATACGACGACGGGACAATCGATAAAATATCTATAAAAACCCCACTGCTATATTCTTATGGGATTCAAGAAAATCAATCTTCACAAACGGGTCTGTTAGACTCGTATTCTTTACCATTAAACATGTATGATAGGATGGTAGGCCAAACCGAAGACGAAGCGAAAACGATTGAAATTTTTGAATCGTGTTTAAAACTAGTAAAAGAACATCTTAAAAAATCTGATGTGAAAGACGCGCTTAATAAATATGAAATGGATGCGGATGTTGATCAAATGGATATGTTTTACAGAAAGAAAGAGAATGGTAAAATCCTTTCCGATATACCACCTACTCTGTATCCAAAACTTTTAACTGCCTATGAAAAATCACGAGATCCAGATGTACCGCCTAAGATAACTACAGGATTATACGATTCAGACGACGAGCCGATCGATCCTAAAACGCTCATAAATACGCGTTGTAAAGTCGTTTGCGATATTCGAATCGATAATATCTATATCGGAGCTAAGCCCTCTATTCAGGTAAAAGTAAACGACGTCATAGTCATCGATCGATTCGCTAGACAAAGACGTCTTTTCTACGCACAAGAATAAGATGAATAGCTTTTATAACTACTGGTTATAAAAAACAACGTAATCGCCTCACGACTCATAGGCGCGTGATCGATACCGCAGGGAGTTCTAGTAGTTTCGATCACATGAAGTATTAGTCGCGTCATCAAAACTGCGGGAATTTCCAATAGTTTCGATGACCATCTTACACGATCATCATCATCATCACGAGACGCGGTGATGACGTCATGAACGTGGTTATTACACGACTATGAACCTAGTTATTGGGTGGTTGTTCCCGTGTAGTCTAAATACAACTACTCACATCAATATCGTCCGCAAAACGCAGATTATTGAGCAATCGTCCGTTTATTGTGATTCCTGCCTCTACTGATCTCATTGCAAGGCTCATGACTGTAATAGCAGCATCTATATCGTCTCTCTGTCATTTTGACATTTTATTTTATCTAAATCCGGTTTTTGCTCGATAAATCTTTCAAGTTAGTAGTAATACTCTTTAGACTGTATTATTACGCATTGTCATCATCCTTCTATACTCTATATGTGTTGGACGATGAGACAACCGTGAGCATAATTGGTCACGTATCAGATCGCCTATGATTGTCGTTCTTAATTCTACATTCTACTACAAGCTTCAGAAACTCTGAACTTGCTGTCATCTGTTAACTCTAGTTAGGAAGCTGTTGGTTGGGTCAGAGTCTGCGCGTGCCTGCCACTTCTATTTATCTGAGCTGTTTACTAACCGAAATATTTTCTGTTCTAAATAACACTTAACATCATATAAACATCTATGTCTCTGATTTTATAGATGCGCTATATGAACGCTCAGTTACAAATACAATTGCCGTATACACACTCTTGGAGCTTTGTCGAAGGATTTTGCTGTGTTTCTTTTATTGTAGATTACGTGTGAATCTGGAAACGCATTTTCATCGCCACCATATTCCGGTTCACAGATTCCTGCAGATTTGACGATACCATCATGCTACGTTGTAAAACTTTATTTTCACACAGATGGTTCCATTACAAACACAGGTTTCAGTTTCACATACAATTTCACTTCAGGTAAATTATTTACAAATAATTGATAACTACTGCATATTTAATTATAAATACCCTACTAATAATTAAAGGAATCTGAACTAAGAATATAATGAAAACATTAGAAGAGCACAAACAAGATGTCATCAAACACAAACACCCTCAACAGGACATTTAAATTACGACCCTCTCTTTCCAATTACAGATAGGCGAAGTTCTAATTCAGAATTAAAAGAGTTTTAACAGCATCACTTCTTTTCATCATCCAACAGTCAACGTTACAATGTAACCTGACGCATAGGCTACATGTGTAGGTATGTATGTAAATATGCATGTATTAATATAAACATGTACATATTTATCTATGTATGTTGACATGCATACGTATGCTACTCTGTATCTATGTCTATTTACATGCGTTATTGTATGTATGTTGGAACATAATTTGTGTATGTACATCATCTTTGTTTGTGTTTGCATGCATATCTGAACGTATGTATGCTCATATCATGTGTTTTGTATATAAGTATACAACGCTGGTATAGCGGTATGCTCTGTGCCTTATAACCAGAGGGTCGAAGGTTCCAATCTACCTAAACCACTGAGTAGCGACCTTGGAGAAGTTGCTCACTCACAATTGTCTGTGACGAAGGCAACGGCAAACTACCTCACTCATCTCATCCCCAAGGTTGCATGAAAGCCAATGGACCTGCCTTCTGGCAGAGAACTCATCGTCATATACAATGTATGAATATAGGCCTATCTAAGTTTGCACCTATGAAAGTTTAAAAGGATGCTTGAAGCCTATGTGTATAGGCTATGTAGGCCTACCCTTGCATATCAGCATTTCAGCATCAGACGAGATTTTCATTAGTAATAGATATAAGGATTAACTGCACCACTAACCAGACTCAAAACTGGTCATCCATACTTATATTATCATCCAGTTTTTGGTCGAAGTGAAAGCGAACGCCGTTTGATCAAGTTTAGACGACATTGTTTGGCCTATCCTGCGTGTTTCGTTGGCTCATAAACTTATTCACAGCACAAATGTTCGATTTCTAAATATCGTTTAAGTTAGCGTAAACCTGCATCAAGCATACGTATAATTATCATTCGAGAAAGCATTGAGGTTCGAATTAAAACGAGTGATTTCAAAAACACTGAGCACACTCTTATCTGGAGACAAGATAACCAACTCGAGCGGCTCAGGACAAAGATGGTCAAGGGCAAATTTGAAAGTCAAAATGCAAACGGTAGTTGGGAGTTCCTGGTGAAGAAACTCGCAGTACACGAACCCACTGCCAATCCCTCGCATATGGTAAAAGACGCTTCGTTCGGGCATTCATCTATACGTAGATATTGTTCGATAGTTAGTCAACATAAAAACCACAACGATTACGAGAATGTAAAATAATAAGCAATTTCTCAGAAGCGTGAGTGCTTCAAAATGAACATTACTCATATGCCTGCTTACTCAACCAGAACTGTCTAACGAAACATAAAACAAACCCCTTCGACCTGCATTTAGTTGCAAGAACCCGTAATAAAGAAATTTTTACATTAGCGGACAGACCTGTAATAAATGATTCTGTTTCTTGTGTTTTGTACAGTCTGTGGCATTACGCATTTCTCTGAAACTACTGGAAAAATTCTATCCCCATATTATCCGGCGGCTAATTACGCCAACAATCAAGACTGTTACAGTTATATCTCTGTTTCGCCTGGACACTCAGTCATCATTACGTTTTCAGCATTCAATACCCAGTTGGACAAAGATTGGGTAACGGTATGTATTAAGTTTTTACTAAAAATGTCTTTTAGATGCTGAATACTAGGCATGATCATACTGTAAATAAAAAGTTAGACTATCCTACAACAGGTTATTTAAGTCCTAAATGCGATGAATGATCACTGTTATGGAAGCAAATTCTATTCACTTAGTAATTACATTTGCTAAAAGTCGCCGTTGACGAGTATTTAAAAACACCACTTAACTGCAGCCCACTCGGTTCGCAGAATCAATTCAGCTATGCCATAAGTTAAACTCCCATCCCATTACAGAAGCTAATTGAGCACGATAACGGAGTAGCTGCGTGAGTATAATTTTTCAGCTGATCACTCATACAACTGGCGTTAATTATTGCTGACGTGAGCAGTTTATAGATTCATGCATTTAGAATATTCTTTCTGTCAACCAAACTCCTGTCGAGAGTGAACTGTTGATTTAGCTAAATAATCTGAAAGAAAATTTAAGTATTGTGTGCCTAATTATGCTACGGTAGCTGATGGGTTGAAACAAGTATCGGCCTAGCACCTATTAATTTTGGTACGGAGGTTTGCGCATATGATGTGTGCTTATCAAAAGGTGCAATTTCGTATCAGTTAACTGACTACACCACAATAGAGCTAAAAGAATACCGCTTAACCTATCCTGTGGGTGTGGGCGTGAAGCGACTTCATCGAAGGAGTAGTTTACATAAATATAACACTTTCCTCTTTAATAATAATACAGCCAAGCTTGTCAATTCCAATTACATCCAGATATATCTGCAGTTATTCTTCATGACAGGAAGAAAATTTAATTGTAATTAACAGTCAAGTATTTTACAAATTTCTGAGGTGGAAAGTTTTGAATTAAGAATAAAAATTGGTCTTCAAGCAGGCTTTCTTTGCCATGCTGTCGCAGAATCACATAGAAACACACGCCCACTATTCGTACTACGCCGTATTGGGTAGTTTGTAAAAAATCTATCGTGGCCTAACTGATTGATGGTTTTCTCCAAAACGTCATTCATATGTACAGAGTCTTGACTCTTATTCGAAGAAGTTTGCTTTCCTTGTGTTATTGCAGATTACGTGTGAATCTGGAAACGCCTTTACATCGACACCATATTCTGGCTCACAGATTCCTGCACTTTTGACGATATCATCATGTTACCTTGCAAAAGTGCATTTTCACACAGATGGTTCCATTACCAACACAGGTTTCAGTCTCACATACAATATCATTCCAGGTAAATTACTATTGAAATCACGATATACATATACTTGTTTACGAATGTACATTTATTATTCAGCCAATATGTAGTTAAAGGAATCAGAATAAATAAAATGAGAACACAATGAAAACATACGAAGAACACAAAGAAGATGTCAGAAAACACAAACTTCTTCGACAGGATGAGACTTAGATTACGATCCTGTCTTTCCAATTACAGAAAGGCGGAATTCTAAGCCAATGTAACCATCTTATGTCAGCGCATTTTGAGAACAGCTGCAATTGTGGTAATTATGAGAGACTCCATTATTGTTTAATTCGCTTTGCTGTAGTGTCGTGTATATAGGTACTGTATAGTGTATATACAGTATATAATGCGTGAATGTTTGCGCCTAGCTAGTTGTTGGGCAGGGGATAGGCCTTTGGTCGGCATTCCATATATAATTCGTTGCTTGCTAAGATGTTAAAAGGCTCACGCGTTAATGCGCGAAAGATTTGTTTATAGAGTTGGTTTTAAGTTTTGAAGAGTGCTGACTGTACATTATAAAACTGAATGTGCGTGAATTGCAAGAAATATATTAATTGGAAAAAGTGTTTGGACTGTGTTCTCATAATAATTATAATAATCTTCGTTTAATATTTTCAAACTGACAATTACGCAGTATGATTACAAATCAGTATGAACGGATGATCACAAGTAATTACAGGAGTCGAAATTTAACTGTATACGGCAGCCTTGCAAGGCGCCAATCACGTCCTATATCTCATTTTCACAAACGTCACAACAATACTCTATTGTTAGTTGAGCTACTTGTACGTAGAAATAGAGAAATAAAGAAGACAGTTAAGTAGGCGAAGTAGAAGAAGATAGTGACAGTGTCAATAGCAGAGAGTGTTGATAGTATGTAACTATGCATGTATTAATATAAGCAAGTGCGTATTTTTTTTATCTACTTCCGTTTGTATATGTTTATTTATTATTTATTACGAACATTTTCAACGCGCAAAAAGTCAAACAAAAATGCAAATCTGAGGCGCGGTTAGTCAGTCGCCAGGTGAAGAGCAATTAGATATCCATATGTTTGAAATAGTGAGTTTTGAGGTATTTCTGGAAAGAAGAAGAAGATTTCGAGCAACGGATAAACATTGGTAATCGATTCCATTCCATGGGGGCTGCAACACGAAATGCACGAAAGCCCATGGCAGTGCTACACCTATAGGCTCAGTGTAACACACAGCACTAACAGATGGCGCACGAAAGTCAAGCTGCAATTCAGGTTAATATTCAGAAGATCAGTTCGCTCAAATATATTGGTGCGCCTTCGGTTAAAGTTAATAATTATCAACTAACTTATCTAAAGTTGGCAATGCGCGTGTTATGGCAGCATGCAAGAATTCATATTATTAATAATAATTCGATTTTACCTGAAAACATCTTGTGAATATTATTTTCAATAACGTAACCTTTCATTCTATGGGTTTACCTTAACTATGTACAACTTGAACAATTAACTTAAATATACTTTGTTTTTTTTGTTCTGGAAGACGAAACGGATCAGAACACAAGGTCGCCAGGTTTAATTCTAGGATTGCTGTTTGGAGTAGCGGTCTTAACTATTATCATTCTTCTGGCTATTCTACTTCGTGACAAATGTCCATCTGTAGAAAAGGAATTTCGGTTCGTACTTTTTTTACTTCTTGTTATAATAATAGGGCCTACATGTAGGTTTGTCTGTTGTTTTTATCTGACTACTATGTTTCAAGAATCAATCCATGCACGTACATAATGTATGTGTATGTATTTATTTATTTGTATGCATATTTGTAGGCCTAGGTATGTTGTATACATGTATCTATGTACCTATGTATTTATTTATTTGTGTGCATATTTGTATGTATGTGTCCATATATCTATGTATATGTTTATGTGTAGCTTATTGGTGTTACTTGCAACAGATGGTTGCTATTACGTAGTTAAAACGGATGATTGATTCTGCGATCCCAGGTATAGCCTGCCTTCTCTCGTTCCGCCTATGCGACCCTTTAACAGCACCTTTCGGTTTGGTATACCAGTCTCGTGACCCTTCATTGTGTGGGACGTCTCAAATTGTCGGCCATTGTGCGCATGTTCTCCATTAACCTATTGACGCCACAGAATTTAAAAACCATACATTGGCCTTTCCATTCAAAACGTTCATGCTCCTTTATCATCTTTAGAAACAATTTAAATTGAAACATCCAACAAGACACCGTCAAACAAAAACAAGCGAACATATGCACTTTCTGCTTTTAAGAACTCCGATTTGATTTTTTTGTTGTATCTGTTAACGCATCGCTTAGGAAACCCTGTAATCAAATTCTGCTCAAAGTTGATCCAAATATCTAGCCTTTTTAATTGTTTGGTTGGTTGGATTATCGATTGATTGATTAGTAACTTAGTTGGATAGTTAGTTAGTTGCTTGGTCATTGAATTTTTAATTTTTTTATTTAGAAATTTAACTGAAAATGAAATATTAGCAGGTTCATTCTTCTTCTTTCTTCTCTTCCATCAGTTTCCCGACGATGAGGCTCTTATGAAGTTTCTCCATAGTGTTCTGTCTCTGACAGTTTCGCGCACCATGGTTAAGTCCGTGCCTTTGCTCTTCAAGTCTTCCTTGACATTGTCCATCCACGTTTTTCTTGGTCTCCCTCTACTTCTTTCTCCCTCAATCTGCCCATGTAGGGCTGCGACTGGTAATCTGTTGTTATCCATCCTTTCTACATGGCCAAACCACCTGAGTCTTCTTTTTTGTATCTTTTCTACTACCGTTACCTCTGCGCCCAACTCCTTTCTTGTTGTTGTATTTCTGATTCTTTCCCTTCTACTTCTGCCCATAATTCTCCTCAGCCAACTCATCTCTGTTACCAATAGTCTTCTTTCATCTTCTTTCTTCAAGCACCAACATTCTGATCCGTATAGCAACACTGGTTCCACCAAGGCATGGTATAGTTTCATCTTGGTTCCGATGGAGATGTTTTTTGCCTTCCACATTTTGTTCAATCCTCCGAATGCTGCGCAGGCCAATCCACATCTTCTTTTGATGTCCTCTGTGCACTTGCCATCTTCCGTTATCGTTCCTCCTAGGTATACGAATTTCGTGACTTGTTCTAATGTTGTGTCTCCTATCTTTATATTTATCTCTTCGTGCTGTTTTCCAATTGTCATGGTTTTTGTTTTTTCTACGTTTATTCTAAGTCCCAATCTCTTGCTGCTGCTGTCTACTCGATCTGTAAGCTCCTGTAGATTCTTGCTTGTGTTGGCTATTAAATCGACATCATCAGCAAATCGTAGATTGTCTGTTATTCGTCCGTTGATGTTTATGCCTACTTCCTTTCGTCCCTTTGCAAGTCTCATCACCATCTCCAGTAGTAGGTTAAATAAATCTGATGACATTCCGCATCCTTGTCTCACTCCTACCTTGATTTTAAACCATTGTGTCAATTCACCGTCTACTCGCACTGCACTTACAGACTTACTGTACAGGTCTTCTATTAATAGTACGAGCTCTTCCGGTATTCCGCAGTGTCTCATTGCTCTCCACAGTCCCTCCTGCCACACACTGTCAAATGCCTGTTTGTAGTCTATGAAATTATTGTACAGTGTTTTATTCCGCTCTATGTGTTTTTCCGAGAGCTGTCTGATTACAAATATCTGGTCCATTGTGCCTCTTCCCTTCCTAAAACCTGCCTGCTCCTCACTCATTGCCTCTTCCACGTATCTTTTTAGACGCTGTTGTAAGATTTTGGTGTATACCTTCCCTGCTATGCTTGTTAGACTTATAGCTCGATAGTTGCTACATTCTTTTCTGTCTCCCTTTTTGTGTAATGGTACTATTACTGCTTTACCCCAGTCCTTGAGGCACTCTTTGCTGTCATAGATTTTGTTACACAATTTATGCATCATCTCTATTGTGCTCTGCTCTCCAGCCTGCATCATCTCTGCTGTTATGTTGTCTTCTCCCGGTGCTTTCTTGTGCTTCAGGTTCCTGATGGCTGATTTCACTTCACTTTCTAGTATGTTTGCCATCTGTTCGTGTTCGTTACCTATTGGCAGCTCTTCTAATACTGTCCTGTCCACCTGATTTCCGCTGTTGTACATTTCTTCATAATGTTGTTTCCATCATTGCTTGATCTCTTCTTTGCCCTCTAGTGTTCTTCCTTCCTTGTCCTTTATTAGCGTTAGCTTTGTGATGTTTGATCCGCATATTTCTTTTGCCATTCGAAGTAGTTTCCCTGTGTCTGCTATTCTTGTGTTGTTTTCCAGCCTTCTTTTTTATTTCTTTCGTGATTTCTCTGTATTTTTTCTTGTCGTCCTCGTTGAGTGATTTTGTCTTTCTCAGTTCTTTTCTGGTATCACTTAGACCTAGGACCTCTTTACTTATCCATGGCTTGTTCCTCCTTCTTTTCTCGTAGCCTAGGACTTTTTGAGCCACCTCTACGTGTATGTTCTTTATTGCTTCCCATGTTTCTTCTACTGATCCCGTGTCTTTTTCCTTGATATGGTTCCATTTGTTGTTTATTTGTGCCCTGAATTGATCTCTGATTGTGCCCTCCCTTAGTGCCTCTGTGTTGAATCTTCTGTTCATCACTTTTTTGGATAATCCCCCTTTTAGTTTTATCCTAATCCCTGCTAACACCAGTCTGTGGTCAGATGCCATGTCTGGGCTTGCGAATGTTCGGCATCCCGTTACAGCACTTTTCCATATTTTATTTACTATTCTAAATACATTGTGTATAATCTATCATGTTCTTCGTTTTACCGTCCGGTGACTCCCATGTCCATTTCCTGCTTGCCTTCTTTTGGTAGAACACTGTGTTCATTATTTGTAAGTTGTTGTTTAAGCAAAAATTTAACAATCTTTCTCCTCTTTCATTTTCTTCTCCATATCCCTGTTTTCCCAGTGCACCTCTCCATGTTAGCCAGTCTTTTCCCACTTTTGCATTCATGTCTCCCATTATGATAGTTAAATCCTGGTTTGGTATTTCGTGCAATGTTTGTTGTAATGTTTCATAGAATTCGTCCATCTCTTGTTCTGTTGCACTAGACGTTGGTGCGTACACTTCAATTATTGTTGCTTTACCGCTGGTTGTGTGGAATCTTGCCTTTATCATTCTTGGTCCCATTGTTTTGTAACCAATGAGTGCTTTTACTGCTTCTTTTTTCATTATCATTGCCACTCCCTGTTGATGCCCGCCGTCTTGTCTTCCTGAGTATATTATTTTGTATTCGTTCTTGTTTATCTCTCCCTCTCCTGGCCATCGCACCTCCGATAGTCCTATCACGCTCCATCTGACCTTTTCTAACTGGTGTATGAGTATGTCTAGCTGGCCCACTGCATGCAGAGTTCTTACGTTCCACGTGCCAACACATATCTCCTCCTTTGCGTTGAACAGGTGTTGTCTCCGTCCCTGTTCCCGTCCCTGTTGTTTTTGTCTCTGCTTCTGTTCCTGTTTTTGTTTTTGTCCTTGCTTCTGTTTTTGTTTTTGTTTTTGTTTTTGTTTACAGGGTTTTCTCTGGTTTACGACCTTGGTAGCCCCGTTATGTCTACCACTGCCGGACGCGGATCCCCCTCTTCTGTACAAGGGGGCCCCGTTAACGTCGTTGCCCACATTTCTTTTTAACTTCATATTCATAAGAGTTTCTTGGTCTCTTTATCAGGTGGTGACCACTTCTCTCCTGACAGGGTAAGGAGGCCGGTGGGTCTTTGTTGACCTCTTTCGCCCTGAGGTGTCCTTCCAACACCTGCCGCCTGCGTTGGCCAGCTGTTCGGGGTTCATGGTGAGCCTGTCCGCCTCGCGTAGCGCCCTAGGAGGTACTTCGGTATGAGCCTTCACCTCTGACAGCATAGCCCCACCATGCGTTCCCTTACTTGGCTGTTCACCCCCACCACGGTGAGGTGCAGGTCGGGCTTGGGGGGGAGCAGGTTCATTAATGAAATTCAAAGAGGACAATTTGCTAGCTACTTGTCTTTTGTTGCATTTGAAATATTACTTATATTTATATTACTTATAATATTTTGAAGCAATTTATTTACATCTCTTCAGCCGCAGATGTTGTTCGCAAATTCAATGGTAACGAACACGACCTCCAACAGAAAGAAGCAGAAAGCAATGTTTACCAAAACGACATTGGAGATGCCGTTGACGTTGCTGAATCAGAATATGATAAGCTGGATGATTAACACCGACGTCAACCAGCTAAAAAGTAGCTCTAATAAACTTCCGCGATATCGATTGCCACTTCAGCCATTTCATACATTGAAACTTGTATCAGCTATGCGCTTCCATTTCTGCTTGATCAATGAATCATCGAACTATTTTGTTTTGGAGACAATCTATACTTAATCCAAGTTATATTAGTATGCTATTACACCAGCTATTTGTGAGGAACTTTATAACCTTAAACGGTTCTAAGACGCTTACGTTATCGAGAACCACTTTATGTATTGAAATTTGTATCAGCTATGTGCCTATGTGTATACTCTTGACGAATCATCGAACACTTTATGTTTATGTCGATCTGTATTTAATCTAAATCGTGTAATAAATTATAAATCTATTATACCGGACATTTTATGAAGAATTTTAAAGCCTAAAATTGCTTGGCTACACGTACGTTATCGAGTATCTTGCAACCATTTCGTATCTTGAGGCCGCTTTGTTCCGAGCGGGAAAACACAACATAATCTAAATCCTAGACCGCACCCGTTTCCTCTCCCCATCAAAGATAATAAGAACTTTTGGTACGATTGATGTTTAAAAACAGTTACCAGATATATAACTTGCATCCCCACAAACTGTAACTCACTGTGTGTTCTGTCAATGAGATTAGTCTGAATAAACGAATATATCATCATTTTGAAACTTGTACTAACCAAGTAGTAACGTTTCTGCTTGAAGAATTATCAAACTACTCTAATATGTATCGAATAATCGAATTAGTTGTTTCTGGGACGATTTATATTTAATCTAAATTTATCATGTTATAAATCTATTACACCGGACATTTTAGAGAAACTTTAAACCTAAATGGATCTGCTACACTTACGTTATCGAGCATTTTGCAACCATTTTATGTATTGAAATTTGTGTCAGCAATCCGCTTACGATTATACTCTTGACAAATCATCAAACTGTTTTGTGCGGGACGATTTTTGTTTAATCTTGATCAAGCCAGTGCAATTATATTACATAGTTTCCCAGCTCTGTGTGTCCATCGTAAGATAAACGTTATGGAATGTTCTATGCCTTATAGGCCCTTGGCCGACGTCCCTAAGGCTGGTAGCGGCATTCAGGCCGGCCAGATAGACAGACGCACTGATAAACAGACAAGCAGCGGTTATTCAGTGTGTCTCTGCCTCCTTCCCTCCCTCCATACCGCCCTAGCTCTGTTCCTCCCTCTCTCCTTCACTTGAGGCAGGTTGGCCAGATAGACAGACGAACAGCGGTCAGTCTGTCTGTCACTGCCTCCCTTCCACCCTCCATCCCTAGCTCTGTCCCTCCCTTCCTCCCGGCATCACTCGCTCATTATGGCACACGATCTGACGGCAGGTTGAGGGGGAGAAAAAGTTCTAGTCCACTAGTCCACACGACGTCATAAAACTACAAAATGCTATATTGTTGGTAAATAATCCTTCAAAATTTCGTTGTTCCATGAATGAAGAAAGTCCCCAAGACCGACGATAACGTATAATTCGTGAGCGACGTTTCAACCCGTCAACCCGTCATATGACGGGCAAATACTCTAGTTACAAAATAATTACTATAATGTATGTTTCCGTGAATTAATACATCTCCGGACGCTTCCTCATATACCACTGACAGAAACGCATGCCTTTGTTGATGGACCATCGTCACTTGGCGTTGATCCTCGTCATCGATGTAGCGCGGTCCAGGAATCCTGAACATGGTAACTAAGGATTGCAATCCACTGATGGTGCTATACGTGTGTGTGTGTGTGTGTGTGTGTGTGTGTGTGTGTGTGTGTGTGTGTGTGTGTGTGTGTGTGTGTGTGTGTGTGTGTGTGTGTGTGTGTGTGTGTGTGTGTGTGTGTGTGTGTGTGTGTGTGTGTGTGTGTGTGTGTGTGTGTGTGTGTGTGTGTGTGTGTGCGAGTCACCGCTGGTGACTTTTTAATTTTCTGAGCATCGCTTGATAGCTGCTGAACATTCTATTCTTAACGAGATTCATAAATGTATAAACTGGCGTAGATGGCTCCCCGGTTATCTAAACGAATCTAATGACTTCTATGGAGCCGTTATCAACGTACATAAAACATCAATCAGTGGTTGTTTCGAGTGAAATCGTAGGTAAAGTTGTGGTCCTGAGGAGAAGTCAAGTTGAAATCCGACATTTCAGAGAACCAGAAGTCAGGTTACAGAGAGAAAGCAAGCTGAAGCCAACGAGTTTTAAGTGTAGTTCTAATGACAAAAGGGAACTGACAAAACGCACAAAACTGGACAGTGAATTCCAGAGCCTCCGACCCATCACAGCTGAAATTATTTTGGTTTGCACAACGATTTTACATAGTGCCGACCATCTATCGAGGCCTTGAGCATTAGCACAGTGGCGGATCATAAGTTCTTCGATTAGCTTAGCCTAGATAATTAGGTTGCCTGTCACCAAAGTTTAACCTCTGCCGATTCAGCTATATATTCGGAGGGAGGACAATAAATAGTAATAAAACAAAGGTTCGAAAATAGGCAGAAAGAAGAAAGAATTGTACGAATAATCGTTAATTGTGAGAAGACAGAAAAAGTCATGAGTTATGCTACTTGGAAAGAGTGGTTACAATAGATACAAAATAACACAATGAAATTTTTAAAAAGATGGCAATAGGTAAAACACTTTTATGGAGAGAATAGAGCTGATTATAAAGGCACTAAATAAAAATTTAAAGAAAATAATGGTTCAAATAAAGATATGGAGTGTGGTACTGTATGGCTCTGAAAAATAGATTCTCAGAAAGTAGGACATCTGAAGGTTAGAGGAGATTGAGATGTGGGTATGGCGTAGAGTGAAAAAAGGTAGGTGGGCAGAACATAAAACAAACGAAGAGGTACTACGAAAGGTGGAAGATCAATAATGTCAACAATAAAATGGAGATATAGGAATACTGCGAGGAGATACTCTCCTCATTACTGTTATAGAGTAAAGAACGGAGGGCAAAGGAACGAAAGACCTCAACAGATGCTGAACAATGACGAATGGATACAGTAAACTGAAGGAAGCAACCCACCGTCGAGAGGCTTTGTGCCATTGGACGTTTGAACCTGGCTGAAGGCAGACAGCTTGAAGTAGAAGAGCGCCTTTGAATCGTTAAGTGGCGTTTTATGAATGTTCTACTGCAATTACAAAGTATCTGCGGCAGTGTAAGTATGTTTTAAGTCCTGTATTTTTGTGATGGGTGGAGCCTTTGGAAAATAATGCTAGGGACAGTGCTTCTCAAACTCCCTGATGCTGCGGACCGAATTGTTTAACCAGCCATATCGCCGTTTGCTTCTCAAACTTCCTGATGCTGCGGACCGATATTATTGTTTAGCCAGCCTTATCGCCGGTGCTTTCAACATCAGCCTACGTATATAAAAATAAACTTCAGCCATTTATTGAGTCACCAAAACAGATGCTACAGACATTTTCACTGGTACAGTTGAAAGCAGGAATTACTGTTGAAGTGTCAAATGGCTCTCCCGTTTGACACGCTTAATTCAGTGTTGACCATTTTCCACTGTTTCTGTTCAATCAATCAATCAATCAATTAGACATTTATATAGCGCGCTCTTCAAGGCAACTATTCAGAGGCGCTCCCAGCCCAACCTCGACGAAAGAGAACAGCCTTAAGAGCAGAGAAGAAAGAGTTGGATGAGTCTCGAGGGAGAGACCGCAGTCCAACAGGAAGGCCATTCCAGATAGTGGCACCGGCAACGGAGAATGCTGCATGGTTGCAGTGCGAGCTGTGTTACAGGCAACATCTTTGATTTATAAACTGATGGTCAATATTTAAACAGCGAAAAACCAAACAAGAACAAATCAGTTCATTATGCAAACATTAGTCATGCAAACAAATCAGGCTTGGAGTCTGTATATTCGTGAGAAAATCAGGAAAGCAGTTCCATACTCGTGGAGCTGAGCACTTAATTCGAAAAGCCTAATCTTTGTACGAGCCTCAATCAGGTTATATGACAGGGTACATTAAAATTTAGATTTCACAAATGTCACTGGTTATTACAAACCAAATGAACCTTTAGACTTGTATTAAAATATTTATTATAAATTCAACGTTATTACTCTAACTGAAACTTGGTCAACTTTTGATAATGTCATATATACGGGTTATGAAACATTTGGTTATTGTTCCCGGTTTAAGACTTGGTATGAAGACTGTGCCGTGTTTTCATCGTACGTTTTACAGCGAACAACGTAAAATGTTAAATTTGCATGTGTGTACGATCCAAAATTGTGACTCCGGTTCTCATTCCTCGGCCTGTTAACTAAAACTCCCAGATTGATACGTGGCCGCAGACAACAGTTTGTGTAGCAAAGTTCTAGGAGACATGCGCGTGCGTCGCAGACTGCCTGAAATGATATATTTAGAATTATATATTTCGGACAGTTGGGTACCTGTGTAATGTATTATAGAAGTACGCAATTTACATATTGTTTCAAGTCAGCTCAAATCGGTTTGAATAAAAAAAATGATGTCAGCTTTGATGCATAGTTAGACATTCAAGAAGAATCTTTTAGATTTTCAAGAGAGCTGAAGTAGTAATATTTATTGAAAAGTAGCAAAAGGCAATATCGCACAAGCGGCCCCTCCACACCGGCCAGCAAAACATGATTTGCAAAGGTTTCATAACCTGTATAAGTCGATGGGTTTAAGCCAGAAGGTCGTATGTACGATTTTTTCAAAAATGGAGATTTTGACAGAAATTGAATTGACTAACGTCAATGCAGGTTCTGACAGAAGGTCGTAGCTACAAGTCTCCATTAAAGTCTAGTTGGCACGAAGATACACCACATTTTTTGGGTCACATTTATGCCATAAGGATGTATGTCCATACATACAGCGTCTATTATTTACAGTGCAACTAGTAATTCTACCAGATGGTTGCATCTTGTCTAAGATACGTCTCTATGGCATAAATGGAATTTCTAAAGGCAAGTAAAATGAACGCTGCATAGGCCTATTGATACTTAATTTGACTGTCGGACAGCTTGTCACTTACTCACTTTCGTAGAAATTGCATATCATTATATAATTTAGGTTATTCTAAAGTTGTTAGTCGTTTTATCCTATAATGTAATGTTGGAAGTGACTTTGGTGCAAGTTGCACAGAAATTATGAGATTATTCATTATTTATTTTGTCTGCTAAAAGGGCGTATCTTGTCAAACTTTTACAAATTTCACCTAATTATCACGTTACGTGTAAACAAAACAATACTTGCTTTAAATCATTTCCAAAAGGATTGTTATTAGTCGGCATTTTGCTAGAAATAATTTTCATTGCCTAAATAAAAAATTGTTAAAACAAATTTTTCTGCAAAAAATTTACTTTTCCTTGATTATCTCGGAATGTTAAAAAACTTAGATACGACGTTCTGGCTTAAACCCATCGAAGTGTATATTCGACATTATCAAAAGTTACTAAATTTCGAAGATAATACTCTGTTGAGGAAGACGGTCCTAGGGTACTCAGATATCTGTCCAACATGATCAACAGATGACCCCAAAGTAGGGTGACCATATTTCTTCTCTATCATTTCGGGACACTATACATGCTGTCACAGACACAATTTGTATAATTTTTCATTAATGCATGACATTATAATTATGTTCTTAAAGAGAACACGAGAACTAAAATTTCGGTCGTCTTTGTTTGGCTGGTGTTGCCGGGTGCGGAGGTGGTAGTGATTATTCCGGGTTGTTGGAAAAGACTTCGAAGGACGTGATGATAGCTTTGAACAGGCTTTCGTCAGCCAGTGCTTCTGCATCAAGGGCCGATGGGGAATAAAACCACGTCTTCGCATCCTTCCTAAATGAGAAGAGTCTCCAGTGTAAAAGCAGCGATCTATTTTTATGCTGGGTGCAGCGTTTGGAAAGTTATGCTAGGTCAGTGCTTCTCGAACTTCCTGATGCAGCGGACGGATAATTATAATTAATTGTTTAGCTAGCCTTACGGCGGAGTCGCCGACCGGTGTTTTCAACGTCAGCTTACAAATATAACTTGAGCCATTTCTTGAGACACCAAATCATATGCTTCAGACATTTTCACTAGCACCATAGAAAGCTGCTGCTGTGTAAAAAAAACAACCCGGAAGTGTCCTTAATCGCATTATTTCAGGGTTGACTCTTTTTCATTGTTACTGCTAAAAGCAATAATTTAAATACAACTTTTAATTAACAAGCTCAAAATTTAAACAGAGAAAAAACAAACAAGACTAGAACAGTTCATTATGCAAACATTTTCAGTCAGTGGACATTGAAACAAATCAAGTAACGTTCAAGTTGAGTTTGAATTAGACTTAAAGGGTACAATCAGTGATGGGCACTAAACTATTTTTTTTAGTTAAACTAAAACTATTTTCCAACTAAATTAAAATAGTTTAACTAAAGTTGGCAACTGATTTTGGAAATTAGTTAACTAAACTAGAAAAGTAGTTAAACTTTCTCCAACTATTTTCCAACTGTTTACGACAAACATTTTCACAATAACAGAGGTTAAGTGACCTGTAATAATGCAGAGCATCAATGACAATTTCACCTTCAAACTATGCAATGTGTACTGTTCTAGCATACGGTAACAGGCGTACTGTAAGTAGTGTATGAATTTGAAAACACAGGCTATTAATGCTAAAACCATGCAGTGTTAAAATGGTTTTTTTGTTGACAGTGTTCAAAATTCATTGTGGAAAAATAGTTGCATATTGCTGATTTTTTTAGTTAAACTTTTTAATTAGTAACTAAAAATTTCTAATTAAACTATGGTTTTAACTAAACTATTTTAATTTAGTTAAACTTCATCCTTAGCTAAAAAAATTAGTTAAACTAAAAGTTAGCAACTTTTTAGTTATCTATTGCCCATCACTGGGTACAATAGGCATAAAAAATCAGGAAGGGAGTTCCTTACTTGTGGACCAAAGCAGTTAATTGAAAAAGCTTTATGTTTACAAGTGCGAGCCTCGTCAGGTTATACAAACGGTTACATTAAAAGTTACATTTAATAATATAATGTCACTGGTTATTACAATTATACATTTGCTACTGTTCCATGCTTAAAACTGTTTAGTATGTATGAAGACTGTGCCGTGTTTTAATATTTTTGGTTTTACAATACACAACGGAAATGTTATTGCTAGACTTGTATGTGAGTACGATCAGGATCGTCATTGCTGGTCTCATTCACAGCCTGGTTACCATCACTCGCGGATCACTACGGGGCCTTGTTCTAATTTTTTGTTTTACAAAACACACTGACGCATGTCTCGCGTGCGTCGCAGAATGCCTGAAATGATATATATGAAGTTGGGTGTCTGTGTAATGTATAGGATTATGCCAAATATATTGTTTCAAGCCAGTTCAAACCAATTTTTGAAAAAGATGATGTCAAGTTCATGCATAGTTGGACATTCAAGAAGAATCGTTTATAGGCTTTAAAGAGAGCTGATGTCATAAGATTTATTGAAAGGTTGCAAAAGACCACAGCGGACAAGCGGCTCCTCCGCATTGCCAGTTTAAACAATTTTGCACAGGTTTTATAACCCGGATATACGATTTCGTCTCAAACGTTGACCAAGTTTCAGTTATAGCAATAACGTTGAATTTATAATAAATATAGCCTATGAGTATAAGTCCAATGGTTAATTTGGTTTCTATTATAACTACGAATATTTATTTATTCGAAGATTTTCTGAAAGTTGCTTCAATTAACCATCTTAGTTTAGTTAACCTTTGTATAAGAGCTAGAGAAGGACTTAGTTATGGAATGAATATAATTGCAATCAGGGTAATTGACACTTTTTTGAATAATTTGAATATGCTTGCAATGTAATCCTTAGTTACATCAATATAGATCGTAGAAAATTCTGCCCTGTCAGCATTTAAATCCGAATAAGTCTCAACTTTCAGCAAACAAAAGGGCAATGAACGACTTGCACAAGCGTAACACATGCCATCAAGGGATGCGGACGGAGTAATTGTGTAACGATGATATAACCCTCGCTACTTGTATCAATTACCTCTCGCTTAGCCGCCAAATTCTTATTACGTCGTAATTGGTTGCTAGGGAAACCAGCTCGCGATTGGCGTCTCGGCTTCATTCATTCCTTCATAGATTTATATAGCACCTCTTCAAGAGAACTACTCAGAGGCGCTCCCGACTCCAGCACGGCCAAAAAGAACACAAAGAGACGCCGTCGAATAGTACGTAGCAATACAATGACGACAACTAACAGAGATACGCACACGGACAGCACACGGACATTCGACTTCAAACGAAACCCTTTGTCGTCGGCTGAGTAGAAGCTAACAGTACACCGACACATACGCGCACATATAGAGATGAACAAAGAGCAGACAGACTCGCTCGCTTCACACAAGATGGGGTTTAACCACGTACGTGGGGTCCCTCTGAAGTAAGATTACCGAACTAAAAATAACTTCGTGGCGATCGACTGAAAGCGGGGGATATATTATGCGCATACCCAGCAACCGTGGCGGGTGGCCGTATCTATAATAAGGGTCGGCAACGCCGTTGGCAAATAGCTCGTATAATTTTGCAGCTTCGTGATCGATCGTGGGGTCATAGCGTTGATGGTGTAGAACGTCTCGAAACTGAGTAGATTCGGCGTGCGTTCTTTAAGTAGTTTAATAGGAATTAAAAGAATTAAAAGTTAAAAGAATTCAATTTCAGATAAATAAGCGTTCAGATATTCTGTGGATTTAAATCGATTCATCGTTGAGGTTTTGGAAAACTCTGCTGTCTCTCTGTGTTCGATATAAAAATTCGTTTGTATATGCGATCCGTGAATATCGGCTGGTATTCAGTGAAATTGAAAATAATTCGTATCGTATCTTCGTCTCGTTGAATAAATCAGCAATTATCTTATCTCGAGGGTATAACGAATGTATCTTGGATCACCGCCAACCTCGTCAAATTCTTCGGCTGACGGTAAGAAACTCACACGCTGTCGTTTCTGTGAGGCATCGTAGTATCGTCAACAACCGACCTTCACTTCGGTAGTTTAAATTTTGGAGAAAACTTAACTTTTAAGTTATAAATGTAAAACTCTTTAATCCAATTCCGCAGAAGGTTCTAATCTAAAAGTGCTAAGATTAAATTGTATTTCTAATTTTAATTAGAAGTAAGATTCCAATCAACGCGATTGTATCTCTTATTTTGATTAGAAATAGGATTACGTGTGGTGCGATTGGAAGTTTCATTTCCATTATCAATAAATTTATAATAACTGTTCAAATTAATAATGATGGAATCTCGTATAACCGACACAGAAAGATCTGTATCGCGCCTGTCTAAGTTCGGATCAGGTAGAGTTTCTAGAGAAAGTGCCAAGAGAAATTGATATCTCGCATGGGGCGCCTGGAATCGTGCCCTGCTAATCAATTCGTTGTGGAGTCGAAAACACGAACTTAGCTCCAACTTAGCTGAGGCCACTGCCTGACAGTTAGCTGCGACTGTGCACTCGACCATTAGCCTAGTTACACTTCCGGTGGGTACCAGAAAACTCCGGAAACCCCTTCAATTGGGATGGATTACAAAGAATCGAACGCATCTTTGGTAAGCCCAGAATAGACTATGGAAACCCTGGTGGTAATGCTAGTTTACATCCTGTACCCGTCTTGGATCTTAGCCCTGCAAAATATAGGGATAGTTCCGACTGGCCTACGGTCAGGACTCCACAACGATGCGTACGTTTGTTGAACGATGATTTGACGCTGGCGACATCGACGAAACTCACGACAAATAAAACGCGAACGCAACAATAGATTGCTACCAGCACATTCGTTCAATAAATTATCAGTTGTTAATTTCATGGGATAGTAGGAACATAATTATGTTTAATGTAAGAAGCCATCGCGAGAAAACAAAGGTACATGGTCTCTTAAAATAAAAGCGCAAAAGATGATCAGCCTATTATGTGCATCGATCTATGCATAACTTTGAATATATGCTAATTTAACATGTGTATGTATTTTACGGACAGTAAAAGGTAATAAGTATTGGTGAAAGTTTTGGTAATAAAATGGTAATACTTCAAACAGCACAATAATTTGGTATTGGTATTGTCAATGAATTGATAATCAATAACTGGAATTGGTATTGGCTTACATTATATTCGGCAACCAGTATATTGACAACAGCTCTGGTTTTCTACCCACAAGCACAATTATTCGTGTCTGTGAACAACTTCGATATAACCAGGAAGAAGAAGATAATGACCATGCTGCAGAAAAATCCCGTTTTTGTTAGCGTTCAGTCTGTAATATTCCATAAATCAGTTAATCTAGCCTGAGGCGGCTGCCCGAGTCTAATATTAACAAACTCAATAGTGATTTTTGATATTCAGGAAGTTCGGAGTCACAATATAGGCAAGAGCATTTACGGTTTTGAGGGCAAACGGGCGTTTCTTTGTGTATAAGTCGCTAAGTCGCAGAATAAATTTTATGTGCTTGAGGTGAACCTTGATATAAGCTGATGATGTAAGTCATCGCAATCATTCTTGACTTTTAAGACATTTCTGTTGCGGTGCATTGCTGTTTACTAACTCAGGTTTCTATATTGTGCATATATTATGAATATCTAAACGTCGGCATAATAACGCGTGAACAAAAAATCGACAACTGTACTGTTCTACTTTCTCATTCTAGAGCTAAGAATAACACGTCAACCTCTTTGTATATATTGAAATGGATAGTTAGACGTTGGTTTAAGAACGTATCAGCATTATATCGACACTTTGTTTAGGAATTCGTTCTAGGTAGAGCACAGACTTAAAGGTAAACCTTTAGCCTACCGCAGATGAAAATTAAAAAATCTAGTTTTGACAGACCATTATCATCTTTAAACATGTTTAAGCATAGCTAAGGTTACAATAGGACAAAAATATGCATGGATTTTAAAACTAAGCAAATGTGATTAGCTTGTTCAGAAATGATATAGGGGCCTACTCCTAACAACCTCATCTGCTGCGTAAAGAATTTAAAAACTGTGTGATTGGATGTCCTGAATACAAGAAGAATCTCGAACACCAGCATTTACTAAAATCTAAAAATCAATCGTCCTGATTAAAATTGCGCTATGAAAATGAGATGACTTTAAAAACTATTGATTTATGAACTGGAACCAATTGTAAACTGGATCATCTTTTCGATATGCAGGTAGTACCTGAAAGTCAGTCTTAGCGATGCAATGAGAAGTGAGCGGCAGTTGTAGAGACGGACAGTGGTCGCGTGCTAACAATTAAAATCAAGACTAACGACGCAGCTTGGTCCATGCAGAGATATTTGAACATGGTGTTTTATCTTAACTTGTCTTATCTTATCTGAACATTTATAAAGCGCTTCTCTCAGCAGTGCTATATTAGCTGTGTCGAATTGGTGCTACGCGTACAATTAGGCTGTTCGCTCTTAATGGTGTGAGCACAAGGTATTAGGCCTACTCAGGCAAATATGATATTGGCACACTCGCAAAAATTTAATAATCTACTCTTTCAATTAATGCGGTGAATGTGGTCAATTAATGAATACAACTGCAATTTTTAGACATGGGATATTGAATCCGCACCTTTATTTGTTTCAGATTTTCCCTGCACAACTGCACAAGTAGTATAAACATCAACGGCCAAACCGCAAAGATGTTTTCACTGTTGCTGATTTTCATGGGAATTGCTTGTGTCAAGGCCCAATCCGGTAGAATATCTAATGATATTTACATTCACGTATATGTATGTATATAATTATGTATGCATGTATGCCGGTATGCATGTATGTGTGCTTGCGTGTATTGTATTGTATTTAAAAATTTATAAAGCGCCTCTACATGTAGTAGGGTGAACCGTTCACAGGCGCTCCCAGTGCGCAAAGCCACCAGAAAAGATATGTCTTGAGAAAAACAAAAGAAGACAATTTAAGAGCGAGTAGGAGACAGTGTATTCCAGAGCTTGGTCCATGCAGAGAACTTTGAACATGGTGTTCAACTTGTCTTATCTTATCTGAACATTTATAAAGCGCTTCTCTCAGCAGTGCTACATTAGCTGTGTCGAATTGGTGCTACGCGTACAATTAGGCAAAAGATCCAGAAGCGCAATGCAGTAGTCGACTCTGGAGCAAATGAAAGCATGGACCAGCGTTGTGAAAACAGAGGACGAGACAGATCGTCGAACAGCCCTGAGACGCCTTTATGGATGGGCAAACTACGGCCCGCGGGCCGGATCCGGCCCGCAAACACTTTTATCCGGCTCCCGTAATTCTTCGAAAAATTAAAAATATGAAGACCGCGAGAAGTATTCTTTGTTTTATTCACGTGACGCTGCTCTCTTACTATTCCAGTCTCGTCCTTTATAGTAACTCTGTGTATTAACTCTGCCGATCTGCCGTACTTCCCCGCAGAGGTTTTTGCACACGATCTGTACGCAGAGGTTAAATCCTTTCGAATAGGGGCCTACCGTAAAAACTAATGTTGCTTTCAAAGCAGATGAAAGAACACTTTCCTACCCCTGCTACAGCAGTGTTTGCAGAAAAACATAGCCTTCACTTGTCAAATTTGAAGAAGAGTTTCCATACGATTTGCGGATTTTAAATCAATTGAGACTGAATTTACTTTGCTTAGCCTACTGTACCGTTCACATTTATATTTTGATATTGACAATTAGCTCATACTGAACTTCAGCTGGAGTTAGCCAACCCACAAAGTACAGCTCAAAGAGCAGCTCAAAGGATCAGACCTGATAACATTCTTTTCTTCACTCAGAAAGGAAAAATTCTCAAATGTACAAAATTTTGCTTTAAAATTTTTCGTGTTATTCGCATCCAGTTACAACTGTCAACAATGAAGATGAACAAATCCAAGTACAGACCTAGGTTAACTGGTCTAAACTTGAACTCAACCTGCCAATAGCAGCCAGTGCAATCACTCTGGATTGTGGGAAACTTGTTAATGTATGTTCGTAGTTGCATACAAAGTACAGCTCAAAGAGCAGCTCAAAGGATCAGACCTGATAACATTCTTTTCTTCACTCAGAAAGGAAAAATTCTCAAATGTACAAAATTTTGCTTTAAAATTTTTCGTGTTATTCGCATCCAGTTACAACTGTCAACAATGAAGATGAACAAATCCAAGTACAGACCTAGGTTAACTGGTCTAAACTTGAACTCAACCTGCCAATAGCAGCCAGTGCAATCACTCTGGATTGTGGGAAACTTGTTAATGTATGTTCGTAGTTGCATACAAAGTACAGCTCAAAGAGCAGCTCAAAGGATCAGACCTGATAACATTCTTTTCTTCACTCAGAAAGGAAAAATTCTCAAATGTACAAAAATTTTGCTTTAAAATTTTTCGTGTTATTCGCATCCAGTTACAACTGTCAACAATGAAGATGAACAAATCCAAGTACAGACCTAGGTTAACTGGTCTAAACTTGAACTCAACCTGCCAATAGCAGCCAGTGCAATCACTCCGGATTGTGGGAAACTTGTTAATGCATGTTCGTAGTTGCATACATCTCACTATAGTAACAGCCAAAGTACATTTAATATATTATAAATAAGTAAACATCTTTTCATGTTATAAAGTTAAAAATTTGTTACCCGGCCCTCTGAATGTTTTTGTCGTTCAATGTGGCCCAATGTGCAAAATGTTTGCCCACCCTGCCTTAACCCATTAATGCCCAACTTTTCTTTTTGGATCTCAAACACAATTTAAGGTAAAATCCCATGCCAGAACATGAAAAATAGCTTCAGTTTTGAATGGGTTGCTGCAGTTTTGTCCTAGTATGGTTTTGAAATCATGTTCCACTTGTGGAACATTGGGCACATGCAATACCCATTATTCTTATATGCAACTTCAACATCGCATTGATCAAAAAATTTTTATGATCACAACAGAGTATATAATAGATGTTCAATAATACTGTTAACTACACTGTTTTCATAGCTATGTCATGACTGTAACAAGCTATAGGTTTAGTTGCTATGGAAAATCATGAAGCAAGTGTCATGCAAATTGATGCGACATTTACCGCAGCCACGCTACGTGTTCTTCTGGCAAACTCTGCAGCGGTTCTGGCTGCTGACCGGGTAATGTCCAGTTGATGTGCGAACTACATCCTACAACTCTACGCATGACATGCTTTGACACCATTGATGGTCGGCCTATCTCTGGTCGTTTTGAGTAATTCAGGAGGTAACTAATTGCGATCTGTTGAGTGAAGTTGAGTAAGTCCAACTTCTCAGCTTTGATTAGCCGATGGATGCACCAAGCATTGGCGACTGACGATGACAACAGGAAGCTGAATACCGACCACCACCACTTCTTCAATCTAATAGTAATACGATAGTTTGATATGTTCCTGTCCATCAAGTCAGTGCCCCCCATAAAGCGGTTGTACTGGTGCACTGCATCCAGAACTGTAACAGTCAAACGCTTCTTCTCCTTTGCCGACACCGTGTTGCACTTCGGAGTGGTTCAATGCCGTGGCAGTCACTGATGACACTCACAACGGCATTGTCATGCCACTTGGCTAGGATAAAATTGTTTGCTGCATCCTGGCGAAAATCAAATTCCCCGCGTTTCTTCTTGGCCAACTCTTTGGTTGCCATCACAGGACATTTCTGGGTCCGGTTCTCCCGAATTGTGCCAGTGTAGCCGATAGATGATTGAGTGAGGTGGTCGACTAAATTCAGCGATGAGAAGAAATTATCTGCATAGATATGGTAATGTAGATCCTGAGGCAGCTTTGAAACCAGATCAAGTATGACAGATCCACCAAGCCCAAGCTGCAAAATTTAAATCCCTGAACCTGCACCCTGGAATAGCTCGAGTTGACAGCAGTATCCATCAGTTGATGCATTCAGACTCCACATTTTGAAGCCAAATCGGATTGGCTTACCGTGGATATGCTGCTTACACCCATGGTGTCCGTAATAAGGTATCATGCTCTCATCCACACTAAGTTGTTGTGAGACTCGCCAATGTTGCATGTACTTCTCATTGAGATTAGGCCTACTGATGAGAGGTCGAACCTTTCCGAAGCGATCTGATTCCGGCAGTTCAGCATTGTTTGCACAATGTAGCTTGGACAGGATTTCATCGAATCGATTGCGGCTCATGGCATTTGCAATCATGTCGTTTCGGACATCTTTTTCACTGCTCCAGTAGAGGCGTCTTCTTGGCACTGTACAATAACCGGATATCAACAAAATTCCAACTACAACCTTCAACTCACCAACTGTGTGAGGTGGTCAGCAAATGATCTGGCTAGAGATTGTTCATCATCGCTGTTCTCGCTATCACCGTCACTTTCGCCATTTTCTAGTGGCAGTATGAAAACGTCAGCGTTGAAAAAGTTTTCTCGCTCCAGCTGATCGAGAACTTCATTTACTGACAGCAATCTGCTAATAGTACAGCAACTGTGCTACATATCCATTTCTATACTTTATATTTGCTCACTTCAAAATATATATTTACCTGCAAGTCAGCATGGACTGGTACGTTAGCAGGCAGGCTATACTGTAACTGTCTTTACAGCCAAGGTATTGCTAGTGCCCAATGTTCCACAAGTGGAACATGTCAGACATGCGGTGTTTATATAAAACCAGTGATTGTAAATCATTATATGCTGAACGGAGAGTGCTCATAAAACAGGAAACATCAAATTAGAACAAATCTAACAGTTGTGGATAGCTAACCTCTTTTTTCCGGCGATTGAAACAAATGACATTTTATAATTGAACGTTTACATACTTACAAAATTTGAAAAAACACTTATTTATCGCTCAACTTGGTAAACCATAGATGAAACTATAAACACCAACATAGACCAATAATATAATGTACCATACAACAGCAAAAAACAAAGTACAGGTTGTTGCCACCACTTTTAGTGGAATGTTCCACTTGTGGAACATTAGGCACTAATGGGTTAAGTGGAAGTGAGAAACATGTGTAAGGTTAGAGTTGTGATCTTTGAAGGAGAGAGAGCTATCAAGCGTAACACCCAGGTCACGTACACTTATGAGAAGGAGTAGTCTGGAAGATAATGTATGTGTGTATGTATATATGTATGTATATATGTATGTATGTATGTATGTATGTATGTATGTATGTATGTATGTATGTATGTATGTATGTATGTGTGTATGTATATATGTATATATGTATGTATGTATGTATGTATATTTGTTTGTATGTATGTATGTATGTATGTATGTATGTATAATTGCTCGTGGATCTTCGGCGTAAAAATTCCGGCACAGAATCAAATGCTGTAGTCGGGAGCGCCTCTGAGTAGTAGTTGACTTCGAGAGGCGCTATAGAAATATCCGGAATAAATAAAAATGCATGTATGTATGTATGTATGTATGTATGTATGTATGTATGTATGTATGTATGTATGTATGTATGTAATATCTGGCTATTTGAGAAAGTCTGTTAAGTTTGTTTTAGTTGTGGCCATATTCATGAGGGTGTGTTAGGCCCATAATGTTTGACAGTGGTTAGAACTTGGGCCATCTGGCGAGAAGCTCGGAACATTATAGTCTGAGGGAAGTTGGCATTGAGGTTTTGGACTGGCGAGACATGTGGAGCCCAGCCAAGAGATTCCCGGTCATATTTTACAGATGAAATCTTGTTCAGAGAGTGAACCAACCTGCGTCGATAATATGGAGCGGAGATAGGCAGTATCTATGTATGTGCGTATGCATGCATGTTTTCTTGCTTGCATATGGGTATGTATGTATATATGATTTTCTAGCAGTTTTCAATAGCTAAAGCCTTTTCATTTCAAGTTGTACAAATTCTTTCTGTCTGTGTGTCGGTGTTTTTCTGTCTGTTTGTTTGACTATGGCTATCTATCTGTCTCCTCTGTCCCTATGTAGGCATATTCACTTTTCTACCAATGTAACTACTTAAATGGTTTATTTGGAAGTCAATATTTTATCTCACAGCTACAACCAGTTAATTTAGACGCTGCAACACGTTCAAAATTCTCATCGATGACACAAAATAATGTTAGTCCGTTCATTGGATTGAGCCAATGTATCATCCTAAAAGATGTAAAAGCTTTTACTATCCCGCAGAACACTTCGAATTTTACGAGTTAAACTAAACGGATCATTAACTAGCCAAAGTAAATCATTTCAAAGCCCGACGAACCACTATCATCGCCCGTCCTTTGCTGTGCTGCTCAAGTCGTAGCCAAGAATCCGAAATATTCGCGTTATAATGGATTTTAAGCGAGGAACGCTACACTGATTTCCTCCTGCTCATCGTATTGCATTCATGGTCACCATGCTAACATGTGTTTCAATCGCCGGTACTGTCTAGACATACATTATGGAACTCTGTGTTCTATAATTGTCGAGTCACATAGGTTGGCCATCGTTGAACTCTGCGACCCGTGAAGATGCTCCGGTGCCGGGCTTCCGCGCATCACCTCGATTCCATCATTCCTTTCCATCTATTAGACCGTCACACTGAAACAGATTTCCATTTTAAAGACACCTTATCATTATCATCTTGTTAAAGCTCTAATGATCTTGCCATTGTATAGTCGATGCCAAGTTTCAAACAATAACGATGTGCAGTCAACTCCAAAAAGACGACTTCTCGCATCCTGAGCGAAAAATGAGAAGCTGGCAATTGTCAGGCGTTAGAAGTTCAGAGAAGTTCAGACGTTCCTTTAAAGCACTCATGGTGTGTTTTTGAACAGTTCGAAGCATAGATCGTCAAATACTCTTTATAGCGTCATACAACGACAGTCTCGTGTTACATCTAATCAGGGTGGCCAATTATTAAGAATTAGACATATTCAGAGGAAATGTTTATTGTACGAACTCGATACAGTGCACTGCACAATGCATGTATGCATACCATAATCTTCGTCTATTAATTCAAACTGAAAAGTAAGCAGTAAGATTACATGATATGTAGTAGCTACAGACGAAAACAAGTTTAACAGGAGTTGAATTTAACTCTATGGCAACCATGCAAGGCGCTCATCTGTCCTGCTCCTGATTTTACCGTCGCAACCTAGGGAATGAAGTCAACTTTATGGGGCTAGCCGCTAGCGGGTATCGAACCCGCGTCCTTCTGATCTTCGTGCCAGCATTTACCTCTCAACCACCTCCACGCTCCAATATGGACATTTACTATAGCTACTTCTATTTACATTACCTCGCAAACGGGTTATATACCATGTTTAAAATTTACATGAATTCTACTCTTCATCAAGCTTTCTCTGATGATCTCGCTTTTCTGTCGACGGATCTCATCGATGCATCGATTTTAAAGCACTACTGTCCACGCTTTTCTTCCTTTAGCCTCTTTTCCAAAAAAGTGGTGGTCCAATGACGGCACCTTCCTTTCTTCCACTGCGAACATACATGCACTTTATGACAGCGATCTTCTTATATAAATGATTCCAATATTATTGTATGAGATATTAAAGGATGTTCCGTGCGATTGAACAATTCTGCTGCTAACATCAAAATAGATGTTGCAACCAGGCCCGCATTAACTGGGGTGCTAAGGGTGCTGCAGCACCCAGGCCCGCAGTTTGAGGGGCCCGCATTTTCGGAAGTACATCAAAAATGTTTATTGACATGTAATTGGGCCCCGCGCTGATGGTTATACAGGTACTGACAGCACCCGGGCCCGAACTAGCCTTAATGTGGCCCTTGTTGCAACCGATCAATAATTTTTGATGACGTTGATCTTGATGTGCGCCGCAACCGAATAGTATTTATTTTAAATGGAATAATTGTCCTTCTTAATTAACGATGAATTGACAGCCAACCATTCAGCAAAGTCATCTGATACGGTAGTTGCTCATTTGCCATAAGTTCTGTCTCAGTAGTGGCAGAAGCTTAAGCGACAAGGGTATCTGCCAACTGATACTCCTACATTTGATTTGTTGTGTTCTAAAGCGGACGATGCTCTCTTTGCTGCAATCCTTCGGAATCCAGGGCATGTCCTCCATGATTTGTTCCCTCCGATACGATCTTCCGGATACTATCTTTGACCTCGCTGGCATAATCGTGAGATGCCACGATGTGATCCTTTGACAGGGAAGGGTTAGGCCTACATTGCTTGATTACTGCATAAATGATAAGAAAACACTTGCTTTTTTAATTACTTATTTTATCATTTTTATTTCGATTTATTATTACTTCAATGTTTTACAATCAATGCTTCTAGCTTCTGTCCCATTGTGCGTTTGCTAATGGTGTAATAAAGAATATACCTACTTACTTACTTACTTAGAATGAACCTCTGGATGTTCACCTGATAAAACGGCTTGGTGTTGGTGAGCTATCAGTTTATGCCTGGTACATTAGGCACCGGCGTTATAGAAGCTGAGCTAAAGGAGCTGGCAACATAGTCTGATTGTCCAAGGGGTAAATCATTTCCATTAACGTTCACTTCTTGGGTTTTTCTGCAGATTGTGGCGCTAAGAATTTCTCTGGACTTTCTGGAAAAGTTACATCGCCGAATTTTCCACGGGTATACGCCGCAAACTTAGATTGTAACAATTATATCACTGTCCCGTCTGGAAAAACCATCATCATTACGTTTCTGACATTGGATATTCAGTGGGTCTTCGATTGGGTTGAGGTACGTATTAAAGTGTCTAATCTGCTAGTGCTACATACTTATGGCGAAGACAGCCAAGTCTAGGCAAAGTTTGTATAAAAGTGAAACAATCTGAAGCAGATGAGGTAAAGAAACTGTGGGCTCTTCTTGTATGGCTAACCAATATTATGGCATCAATTATAGTTACTAATAGTTTTTTTTACTATTTATTACTGACTTCAATCGTGCCAGTACATAATACACGAAGCATCAATTAATTGTGCACCAGAATGAAGTCGTGATCAGGTCAATATCTAGATGATCAGTCTGCTAAGATAGAGAAACAGCCTGTGGTGAAAAAGCACAAGACCCAAGTATAGAACGAAATAGCATAAGTGACTGAGCAGAAATAACAGAAACTGAGAGAGAGAGAGAGAGAGAGAGAGAGAGAGAGAGAGAGAGAGAGAGAGAGAGAGAGAGAGAGAGAGAGAGAGAGAGAGAGAGAGAGAGAGAGAGAGACAGACAGACAGACAGACAGACAGACAGACAGACAGACAGACAGACAGACAGACAGACAGAGAGAGAGAGAGAGAGAGAGAGAGAGAGGGAGGGAGAGAGGGAGAGAGGGAGAGAGAGGGAGAGAGAGTTTCGAAATATTGGTCCAGGAACAGAAAGGGCTAGTTTACCAAAAATAGTTGAAGTTTTAGATTGTGATCTCAGAAAGATAATCAGATGACCTCGTTGAATAACGATAAGTCTCAGAAAATAAGACTAACATAAAATGCTATCGTTGGTCAGCATACAATGTTTTGTAAACTGTGATCCCCATTTTTGAAACAAGTTCTTTTGCTGAGCAGGAAGTCCATGCAGGGGTTATATGTCCATATTTACACATATAATTACTATCACATACAACAGACTTTAAGCACTTGCGGAACAACGAAGGTGGCAGACTGATTAGTTCACTTCTAATTTCTAAAGGAAGACTATTCCAGTATGCATGGCCAACAATGGCAAAACTTATGTGCTGAGTACTGTAGTGGACGACCGAGCCCAAGGGACGTCAGTGATAACATGTGCAGGGGATCGGAGGATCTGCGATCAGGAATAGATGAGGCAAGGGTACACAGGGATCTGAATTAGGGTGAGGCAGTTCCCAGTAGGCAATTTCGCACGAGAATCTTATATTCAATGCGTTGAGGTATTGGTAACCGGTGCAATGTCTCGTATGCAGGCAGGGGTATGACCAAACTTTGGTATGCCACCGATTATACGAATGGATGCTTTAAAACGGTTCCATGAGAAAATGTCATCGGACAAAATGGCACGGACAAAATGTCATAAAGACAAAATGTCATCAGACAAAATGTCACGGACAAAATGGCATGGACAGAATGGCACGGACAGGAATTTTGTGTGTGCATTATAGCAAAAATTGAAAAAGAACTATATTTATATTTCTCTCTTGTTTAATGTGAGAAAATTAAATCCTCCGATAAAATGCTCACACACAAAATGGTCAGACAACATTACTATTCAGAACTTTGGCAATATCTCCCTAGTAAGCAATTTGGTCTCTATTATCAGTCAGTCACAATAGTGTGGAGAGCTTCGCTGATCCTCGCATATATGTCTTCTTCTTTTTTTCCTGGCTGAACTTGAGGTTCAAGCTGACAACGCAGGAGTTCCGTGCTGAGCTGTTTCTGCTGTAATTTACATGTACATGCAAATTTGGTTGTAGTTGAATGGGTATAACCAACCACGTTGTTGAATGCATCATGCCAGCCTTCGACGGCATTGTTGCTACGAGGCAGGTGTTGAATTACCCGCTCATGTTGAATCCAAATGGCGATTAGAAATCTATCATTTTCTTATTGTTTGATGTCTATTGGTTCTTTGTCGTCCAGGCACAACGACCGCCATAGGTCGTTGTACATAACGTTTCAAACCTGCTTTATTAGCACGGTAAACTTTATTCTATTATAATTTTCTTATTCTTTGATGACATTGTCTAAGGGGTTTTACCGTTTTGTATATTTTGTCCGTGCCATTTTGTCCATGCCATTTGTCCGTGATATTTTCTCTCTATAACATTTTGTCCGTGAGGACCGTGACAATTTGTCTGATGACTTTTTTCAGGCCACTTTTAAACAGAATTGCAATTTCAAGGTTAGCGAGGAGCCCAATCCGGAGAAAATAGCAATGCCAAAGTCTATTCGAGAGGTGATAAAGTTGTGGATCAGTATGGTGAGCGATCGTGGAACAGTGCGGATCTGACGAAGATGATAATATTCGACAGACATTATTTACACGATTGCGCAGCGTTAGCTATTGATCGAGAATAATGACCACATGTCTTATCGTATTGTGACATCAGATTCTGGAAAAGATCGGTGAAGGACAAGACAATCAATTTTAGATATTAGATACGACTACTCAGAAATTAAATTGAATCTTGTTAGAAATTCAACCGAAACGGTTTGAAGACATCTGATCCTCCGACGCATGCATAACCCGATCAACCATGGCATCAGCTGCTGCAGCCGGACCATGCTCCTTGGTGTCATCAGCAAACTGATGCGAAGCATCATATTACTAGCAACTTCTTTCGTGTTAGTATAATACACACATGCATAAATATATACTGTACATACATAGCAATCTAGTCAGGTATATGCTGAGTCACTGATGGGTGAATTTATATTGGTGGTTCACTGAGATCGTAAAATGCTTCCTGAGATTTTTGGAATCAGAGACATCGATTGAAAACCAATGCTGGTTTCTTGAGGTGACAAAGATAGGCCATTTCCTAGGCTGTGTATGATCTGCTGAAGGCATGGAAGTTGACTGAAAACGTTCAAGCCACGGGCTTTGAGACTACTTCTGTGAAAACTAGTCGCGTAAATGGAGCATGGGTTATTATTGAAAATATGATTGGTCGACCATGGCTGTGGTTGAAACTGATCTTAGCCAAGGTTTTCACTTTATGCTGTGTTCCTTCAAGTTTTCCATGCATTCCAATCTTCAAAAGATTTAAGGCAGATTGGAAAACTGTGGCACGTGAAAATTTGGGGACTGGAGCCCAGTGCTGAAACGGATAATTCCTCCTTCCTCAACAATACGGCCGGAAAGGGAACAGCATGTCTGAGACGACTATCAAGAGCTGATTAAGCTGACAATGGTTGTCTTAAGACATCTAACTAGGCCTACCAATTGGAGAGCGACAGGATCCGTACACATGTGCGATTGATGGCCAAGTAAATGTAGGCAATGAAGATCTTCCGATTTTGTGATCAACGAGATGTGTTCAATCTCACAAAGAAGTTCAGGAAATATGGCGCCTTCCTGTACACCACGGCATGGACTGAAAGTCCACTTGCATCGGAGGTCCCTGGACAAGATTTAACGCTGTGGGCTGACCTGGAATAATATCACAACACTGATCCAGAGATGAGCATTGCTGCAAGTAGAGTCATAGAACAGCACTTATGGTACCTTTCCGGCAAAACAATGAGTGTGTCTTTGTTTCCAGAAAGGACATGACCAATTAGCCCAGCGAACGGAATGTGAGAGACAGTGCACACAGAATCAAGGAGGGGCCAAGCTTGGGAGAATTTGCTACAAAAGAACGGAAAAGCAACTGCAGGATAGGCGAATCATTTTTCACCCTTTCACCAAATGAGTGGAATGACAACACACACTATCAACGTGGAAAGGATCAGGACATTGTTTTAATGATTTACGGATGCAAATTTCATTTACAGAATGAAATTGTGCTTTATAATGTACATGGCGATAATTATTGCTGATGGTTGCAATTAGTATATTCTTGCCTTTCGAATATTAATTTTGCCGACCAAAGGACAGTGTCTTGAATGAACTTTTGATTCAGTTAAATATTCGAAAAGATTTAAAGACTGTATCTTGAATTGAGTTCACGCTAAGCTTATAGATTGTACAAGTCTACGTTTCGAAGCCCGGTGCAATTGAAACATGAAAAGGTCGTTGACAGACTGAAAAATTAATTTGTTAGAGAGGGCTTACGCAAATGAAACCACGCACACCAATAGGCGCAATTTCTTATCCCCTAAACTAAACATGCGCTAGCAGACCGCGAGCACAGATGTGAATCAAGTACCTCAGACTGAAGGCCTATATAAACCAAACCTAAACCTTTGAATCTGATACAGTCTTGAATGTCAACTGCTTACATTTACATCGAGATCAACTACAATTGTTCATGGTTGCAGCGTTATTTGTTGTTGGCTGTCATTGATATTCTTCTTAAATAGTAACTTCTATCGCGCCGCTTTGTAAGGCACAAGGCATCAAACAATGGCGCTCCATAATCAAGCCGTATATAAGTAAATATACTTCAACATATTTCTGAGGTGAGACAGTGCTGATATCATTTGGATTTAAAAATTCAATAACAATCGCCAAACAAACGTTTTACCATTGTGTTGCACAGCCACCTAGTAACAGACCTGTAGGCCTACTATCCATAGTATGGTCACTTTATCAGATGTTAAGTCATCTATTAGAATCGATTAAACCCCAACAGACGTTTGTATTTGAAAGTAATAAAAATTCGTTCTCTTTTACGTTGTCTTGACTGTGACTCGAAGACGTTGGATCTGCCTGTTTTATTGTAGATTACTTGTGAATCTGGAAACGCCTTTAGACCTCCACCCTTTTATGGCATCGAGTTGCCTCCAGTTTTGACAATATCCTCATGCAACCTTGTAAATGTGTATTTTCACACAGATGATTACGCTAAACGCAGAAGTTATGGCGACAAAATCCCTACCCACACAGGTTTCAGTCTTACGTACAATATCACTTCAGGTAAATTATTTTCGTTATCAAGTCTTACAATTTTGTGACGACTGCGTGTTCATTAATAACATTTTGTGATCTGTATGAATAAAATGAAAACAGTGTGAGAACACAAAGAAAAATTAATGAACATTCTCCATAAGAGCTTTAAACTTAAAAGCTTTTAATGAGGTTTTAATGCACGATTTTGCGTATCCAATGCGCTAAGTATTGCAACACAATGCAACATTGCGCTAAGTATTGCAACACAATGCCTAAGTCTATCTGATTTATGTATTAAGTATGTATGCTTCATGTATGAACAGACAGATACAAACAGACAGAGACAGCGTCTCTGCCTAAGTCAGATCTCTGCCTAAGTCTATCTGACTTAGGCAGAGACAGAGAGACGGATGAACAAAGAAATGTACCTGGTGAGTCACAGTATCCAAGCCGAATATCTTGCGAAACATGCTCTTTGTCCACATCGGCATACAGCCGGCAATTCTATATTTAAACACTGATCTTGACATATACACGAAATTGAATTATAGTCTCGAAGTGATTCTTCAACTTGTCGTCGTTTTCAACTTTTCGGGCCGCCGTTCTTTCAGCAGGCGATCCGAACGCGTCCACACTTAACCCTACATTACATGCACCTACACGTACAACCATTCTGTATCTATATGTGTACGCATGCCTGTTTATTTGTGTATTATCACGTATGTGTATGTATGCATCGTCTGAATATTGACCTGATTACGGTTTTGTCATTGATTTGTGTCCTTTTCGTTAGACATCAGAATGATAGAAGTTACTAATAGACAAAGAATTATCAGTAATGTAATCGTATTCGTAAGGGTAATTGAAAATATATATCGCGCAACTTCTAGTGAGGACTCATCATAGGCTCTCCCGACCTCACAACATGATCAATCAATTAATCAGTCAAACATTTATCAAGGAAGCTATTCAGAGGCTCTCCCAGTCCAACCCCGGCGAAAGAGAACAGTCTTAAGAGCAGAGAAGAAAGCGATGGATGAGTTTCGAAGGAGAGACCGCAGCTCAAGAGGAAGCCCATTCCAAATTGAGGGTCCAACCACGGAGAAAGCGCACCGCTGCATAGTAGCGGTGCGTGCGAAAGGAACAGAGATCACCACGGGTGGTAGAGCGAAGACAGCGGTGACCAGGTGGAACAGAGGCACGAGAACAGAGTTCACGCAGATAGAAGGGAGCACAGCCAAGCTGACATTTCCAGATAATGGAGGCAACCCGGTAAACAACGCATTGCAAGAGTGGTAACCAGCAGAGGACATCTCGCATGCATTCAGAGACATGGTCAAATTTAGGAATGCGTCCAATCAAGCGCGGAGCGGAACGCAGTACGGGTTCGAAGCAGTTCATTCGAGTGAGGGGAAGTCCAATATAGAGGGAGCAGCAGTAGTCAAGTCGACAGGTAATGAACGCATAAACGAGAGTAGTAGCAGATTGGGGGGGAGAGAGAGCGTGAAACAACGCGAAGCTGTCGTAGCTGAAAGTAGCAAGCGCGGCTCAGCTGCAAGATATGCGGTGCGAGGGTGAGTTCTGAGTCCAAGATGGCGCCAAGGTCTCTGACGGAGGTAGTAAAGACGGTATGGGGGAACTCAGAGGTAAGACAAGCGTGATCAATCTTCGCAAGCTGCCTAGAAGTGCCCAGCCACATGTATTGAGTTTTAGAGGGATTCATGCGAAGGCGGTTGGAAGACATCCAGGCAGTCAAATAGTCAGTGGAATGGCATGAAGACAAGATCGAAGAGAATCATGGCATTCAAGCGCTTGTCGAGAAGTATGCATTTATATTCGTTATTCAACCAATTCTCATTGTCATAACGCAATAAGAGATATATGATAAGGATTGTGGGTTATCACTCTAATAAATGTTTTGGTATATCACTCGTGCCATAAAGTCTCATTGTCTTGTACTGAAGGTACAAGTCGAATTGATGAGGTCTAGATCGTAAGTAGCGGTGAACCAGTTTCAAATTGGCGGTGTAGACGACAGAGAGTAGGATTCCTAATATGGAACCCTGCGGAAGTTCAAGTGCGACGATGGACAAGGCAGACCATGTGGAACCAAAAATGACTGAGTTCGCCATAGAGGAAGGAACGCAGCCACAACAGTGGGAGACCCACGACACGGAACGATAATTATTTCAACGCACTCCAATAGAATATCTCGAAGTGATTTTTCAATAAACGGCTTCAACTAATCGTCATTTTCAACTTGTTGGCCGCCGAAAAAAAATTGGTTGTTTCAAGTTTTCAAGAATATTCCGTCTGTTGGTCTGTACGTTTGTAGATACTGATTAAATATAAATATTTTCTATTTAGTTCTGAAGTTAGTCGGGAAAACACAGTGGCTTAAAACATAATCGTTAGTTTAGTGAGAAGAATTCCTTGGCATCGAACGACTTCTACGGTTTATAATTTTATGCGTTGCCTGCACACCTCCAAAGTGAACGTCACATGGTCATCGAATTTTAAATATTCTGGTAGTTCCTATAAACAGAATATCGCTACTTATAAGTACCCTTTTCAAAAAAGTTGTCTACAGACATTCCATTTCTATCCTCTCATCAAATGACTTGTTATACATTTACTCGCCCTAAACTTTCTAAATATATATCTATAAATACAACATCTTACAACGTCTCTATTCTCTACACTGCTATACATCTTCATAAGTCTTAAGAGTCCTTTTATCTTTAAATATACCTCTACTTAAGTAAACTGATACAAAACTATTACATTATTTGATATAATTTACTTTGAAACAATAATTCTGTAGTTGCCGACTCCATCTCATCACCCCAGCTTCATCTGTCCCTCTCATGTATTGTAGTCCATAATGGTCAGATTCAATCGCCAATTCCTTTCCGAGTAAATATCTTTAGAACTTCTCACTTTCAAACATTATGGCTAAACAGTTAACATTTGGAAGGTTTCTTCTACCGATTATGTTCTTTCTCTCTCAAAAAATTACCTACTTGCATCAGCGACTGAGTAGTTTATACCCTTGTCGTTCTGCATTAACAAACAGCCCAATCTTACATCTGAAGCATCCGTTTGCATCTCAGATTCTCTACTTAAGTGAAGTAACTTCAAAAATTGGTGTTTTGCCATGTTTCCTTTAGTTTCCTAAATGACTCATCCAATACTGGGATCCAACGGACTATATTGGTGACTGCTTCTTCGTTAAATCAGATAATGGTGCCAATAGCTCTGCACATTGGGTATGAACTTACATTACCAGCAACTAGAAGGCTTCTCAGCTGTTTCTTAGTTTGTGGTTTTGGCATATCCACTATTTTGTCAACCGATTCCACCTTAGGGCTAATACTATTGCTCTGAGTGTGTGCCCTTGAAAATCTATCTTCTCATAACGTATAGAACACTTCTTCGGTTTCAAGGTGAACACCTTAGGTGCCCCAAATAGCGGGACTTGTTCCTTAGGGGTATCCTTTTAAAACACTCGCCTTGTATATCCTACTAAATGCTTGTAATCAGTTGTTTTGTAATGGTACGGTGTGTGTTCTAATAAACGGATTCGATTGATTGAAGGTTAGGTGAGCTTTCCTCACTCTCTTGAAGAATTTTCTTAGAATTTTCAGATCGACGCTACATCTCTTCGTATGTGCTAGTATGACGTCCAAATAACTCTAGAGCTTCGTTGCACCATGTAGGATTTTCGCTATCAAACGGTTATAATTTCATGCACTATTGACGAATCCAAATGGCAGATATCAAATTTACTTTAGACTTTGCTACCGCTCAGTTTATAAAAGATTTCTTCGTTTCACTTTATGGATTCAGGATCAAACACTGTAACGTTTTGTTAGTGTTGGTAGTGAAAAAGTGAAGTTATCATCGAATGTAGTGAATCGGTGTGCTGGTCTTTTCCATAAAAACAGCATAGAACTTGCGCTTACGTTAGAAGTCGATTGCAGTTCGGCGTTAAGTGAACTCGAACTGAACTATGTGTATTCTACTTCGATTCGTCACGGGAACAGAGTTTGTTCGAACGGCAGTTGTTTGGTGAACTTTGTCGCGAAATCCAACGTGAAGAAACAGATCTCCTACAACTGCATGCACGCTAGATCTTTCAAGAGCAACAAGGGCGACGCCTACACTTCGCAATAACTTGGCCAAGAAGGACACTTTGAAACATTCTTCGCAGAAGAAAGACGCTTCTTCAACGAGGGAGGCTATATAGGTCTAATTATATAATATAGATTTCAGATTAACAAGTGCTGGTCTAGATAGGGAAGATAGGTCACAGTCAAATTAGGCCATTAACATTAGATCCATAATATCTTTATTAAGACAAATCATAATAATGTCAGTTCACACAAGCCACAACGGCTTGTGTGAACTGACATTATTATCAATTGACTTGGTTACATATTTAAATACCGTACTACAGAACTGCCTTCATTTGATTTGACTATATATTAACATGACCTAGCTGTGGGGAGGGCAGGAGGAGGAGAGGACGACCAAGGAGGAGATGGATGGAGGAGATACAACAGGCAATGAAGATGAACATCTCGGAGCTGAGAGAGGCAACGAGAAATCGGAGCACATGGAGAAGGTTGACCATGACAGTCGCTAGGATTCAACGAATCGACAGCACAAGGTGACAAGGTGAGCTGAATAATAATTGGGGCTTTTAGGATTGATTTACAAGAAACGGACATAAGATCAGTGTCCGTCACTAAGCTAAAATAACCAAATGAGAGACATATATATACCACCTCCGCACCCGGAAACACGACTTTAACCTCCCAAACAAAGACGACCGAAATTTTATTTCTCGTGTTCTCTTCAAGAACATATTAATGAAAATGTAAACAAGTTGCGTCTGTGACAGCCTGCATTTATCAAATAAACGAATATTGAATTGAATTGAATATATACATATTGAAAAAACTGGATGGCACAACACACCCAGGAACATTAACACGGGAATCATAGCGAAAAAAATATGGATAGCTAAAGCAGTAATGTAATGTTAGTTGAATGATGTAATATTAATTGTATAATATTAATTAACATCCTAACATTAATCAACATAGAAACATCTTAGCATTAGTTAGCTGTGGCCATGTCTGTGGAAACTAGCGAATAAGGCTCTGGGAATGAAATTTCTATCATCCCTGTTAGGAAGCACAAACTGGTGAGGACGAGGACGAAGATTGTGGCTCCTCTTAGCGACCGGAGGAAACAAACATCGAAGAACGTGGTGTTATATATATACATTACATAACCATATTCTTCTTCTACTTCGCCTACTATACTGTTCACTGATTTCTTTTTTAATGTACCGTCTGCACTCTACAAACACTTAAAACAAGCTCTCTCTCTGCAAATCTTTCGCGCTGTCGAGCACGTGAGCTTCCTAACATCTGAGTAAGCAGCTAACTATATCTACACTGCCGGCCTATCTACAACTCAGCGCCTAGGGGCCGGCCATAAATGACGTCACGCTATTTTGGCCGATTTTTACACCCCCCCCCCCACCGTTCTCTCCCGCGTGGTCACAAATAATAACACTCCCTCAAAAATGACGTCACAAAGCTCTGAGCCCATAAAAACCAAATTTCCATTTGATAATAATAAATGTTTTAAATCACATTTATTGTCATTAATTAAAGTATTTCATGTGGCGCTGAACTCTGATGTTGCAAGGTGAAAGCCATGTTTTTAAAAGGAGGCGTTGTAGAGCTTAAATTAGCATAACAATTAACTTAAAAATATTCAACGTCTAACCAATTAGGCCTACTACAGAAGTCCAGAATATTATTATAATATTCTGAACATCTGTATTATTGGTTAGACGATGAATATTTCCAAGTGAAAAGTGATAACTATTAAAAAATAATTGAAACTTTGTAGTCGAACGAAGCAAAAAGGGAAAGAGTAGAATTATAACAATCACATATTCATTCCACAGAATGAAAAGCTCTGGTAGAATTATTAGAATTAAATTGTTTAATAACAATAATTAAAAAATTTACAAAATTTATGCTTCTCAATTCTATGGCAAAGCAAAATGCTCCTTCATGGAATAAATATGGAATCATGGATCTCTTCATCCTGTGGAGTGGATATTCCATCCAGATCAATAATACTTACATTTTTAATTCTTAATTCAAAACTATCAACCGTTTTTATAACTACTCTTTCAAAAATTTATTTCTAGAACTACCCCTCTTTCTGACAAAGTATATTATGAAAAGTGAACATATATTTCAAACCATAAATATATAATAAACTACGATATCACTTTACAGTCCTAGGCTATTGACAACTAGTGATTAATGATAAGTTTATTTATTTAGTATTGAATAAAATCTTATGGTGACTATATATATATATATATATATATATATATAAATATTTAAATAATCAAAACATTAATGATAGTGACCACATATTATTTATTTAAATAAAATTAATAAAGAAAATTACTAAAAATTCGTGTTGTTATTGTTAAAATTAAATTCTTGTTCATTTGTTAAATTTAATTATGTAGACCTGATGTGACGTCACATTTTTCAAGCCCCCTCCCCTCGCATCACACATCGTCACAAATATCTGACCCCTCCCCCCCGTAGGTGCGTGACGTCATTTATGGACGTCAGGTAAAAACACAGCCAGGTAAACACATTCAAGCGTTTCATAGACATATATTTACAGAAAACACTATTGCAAAGCGAATTAATCAATAATGGAGTATCCCACAATGAATTATAACTGTTCTAAAAAATGCGCTGACATTACTTCATTCCTTTTCTTGGATTGAGCAAATTAAATCTAAATATTTGCGAAATAATGAGGCTCCAACATATACTTAATTGAACTAATATATTGTTCAAACTTAAACTTACTTACAAAATTACTCTTGATAGACACTCAGCAATAATATTCAATGTCCTTTTCTTATACTTATGGGCCATCCATATATTACGTACGCAAAAAGCCGGGAAAATTGGTCCCCTCCCCCCTCTTCGCAAGCGTACTTTCTTCCACACCCCCCGCGCGTACGTACACTTGACGCACCCCCCCCCGAAGACCAGCTGCAGAAAGTGTCTCGAAAGTCTGCACTTTAGGCCAGATTGAAGGATGAGTGAGGGCCAATATAGACAAATTATAGGTGTCTCGTTCACAGCACAGAATAACTGCACATGGCTTTTATATAATGTAATAAAATGCCATCGGATGACTATAGGACAATACAGAGTTATAAATAGGCTAATGTGGACGTCATAATTAGAAATTTATTTTGCGTACGTACACTGTTGTCCCCCCCCCCGTTCGCACCCGTACGCAAAATCGCCAAAATCCGACCCCCTCCCTCCCTCAGTGCGTACGTAATATGTGGACGGCCCCTTAACTACCACGTCAAAAGTTTGCAATGCCAAAGCTCAGCAGTCTGTTACTCGGTTTAGCAGTCTATGACATCGGTTCTATCAGATAATTTAAAGAGTTTTGATCGGTAAATATATAAACTTTCAATACAATTATTACCCCTTTCAATTTATTTAGCCCAAACAATAATAGCATAAGCTTCATTATAAACGGTTGCCCATGTCATTTGGGCATCATTCAACTTTTGCCTTATAAATGATGCAGGAGGGTCCATTCCCTTATTGTCCATCTGTGTCAATAAATCGCCAACTGCGAGAGCACTACTATCGCAGTACAAATTGAAAGGTTCCCAACAATAAAAAATACATAACAACTCTGGATTGTGCAGCATCATAAGGAAATCAAATGCCTGTTGGTGTTCCAAACTATGTTATCAGCAACACGTTTGCTTGTTAAATCAGACAAAGGGTTCGTCATCTGTGCAAAATCCTTAATAAACTGTCTATAAAAATATAAACAAATAAAAGCAACTGCTTAACTTGCTTCATAGTTTCTAAAAATTTCAAATTAATCGAACTCCCTTTCTTTCCGGATTCATCTGCATTCTACACCTTACCAGAACGAACCACATGGCCGATACACTTCACTTCCGTCTTACCAAAAACAACACATCTTTAAGAAATTTAAGCAATCTCATTTGCATTAGCTGTCAGAATTTACAGCAATCGTCCACATACGATTCAACAAAAATCACTGACAGGCTGTAAAAATAAATTGATCGCCTTAAGAAATGTTCGTCCTGAATTTATCATTCTAAAAGGTTCACGAGTCAATTAATATAGTCGTTACAATTCGTTACAAAAGCTGTCTACCATTGATCAGATTGCCTAACAGGAGAAGTCCAATATATAGACAATCAAAGATAAATCACATTAGACTTTCCAACTTTGTTCAGAACATCTCTCACAATCGGCCAGGATATTTTTTATACACATAGAACGAGTTCATGCATCTGTAGTCACTGGCAAGTTTCCAAGATACGTCCTTTTTAACAATCACCAGTCGACTTGCCATTCTGCTCGAAGATGGTTTATTAAAACCCTTTCCTGGGCACCGGGAAGTAGTCTTTTATCTTCGATGTTTAGTCGCAACATTTCTTTGATCTGTCGTTCAATTTCTTCTCGATAAGTCAAAGGAATTCGGTAAGCCATAAATTTGTTTCCACGAAATTCTGGTTTTATTTCAATTTCGTGTTCTGCCAATGTACATAGTCTTCGTTTCTCAGAAAACCTGTCGCAGTATTTATTCAATACGCCAAACAACTGTTCTTAATGATTTCGTATTAAATGGCCATTCTGTTCAGGATCAAGGTTAAGTGAATTTTTGTCGTCTTGAACCACATTATTTATTGGTAACTCAACCACTGAACCAATATCTTTGTCTTCTTCAACGATCAAAGCATAGATCAACGCTCGACTGACATATTTTCTTATCATGTTGGCGTGAATTATCTTTCGACCATCTTCACCCATATCAACTAAATATTAATAGGGCCTACTTCGATCTTCGATGTATGATTGTACATGAGCCATGCCATTGGGAAACGAGTTATTCGTTGACGTTGGATACAACACGCTGACTTACTCACCAGTATCACAATTTTTATGCATCGCTTTCTGGTTTTACTGGCTCGTTTATTACATAGTTGTTATTCTCGACAGTATTGAGTTGTATTTTTCGTTTATTAATCCAGATTGACAAGACCGGATCTGGGTACAGAGAGTACAACTAAGAAACAACGAATAAGCTAGTTACGGTTTGGATTTAAGGCAATATACGAGTCGTGTGATAACATTTCTGTATTTTAGTTAGCGAAGACAAGGTTGTGAGGTCTAGATCGTAAATTACAAGATTGTGCATAAAGCGGAAGAAGCAGTTGATGTAGAATTGACTGCCCTGTAAGGACGATTAAAACTTCATACCAAGGCCTTTATAATATTATAAGCATTTAAACCATCTAAGTCAACAACAAATTTAAAACTTAACATTCTAAACACTTTAGTTAAATCTCTTTCTTATCTTATCTTATTTGACTCATTTCTGTAAGCCACGGTGCGGTTTGTCATCTGATGATTCAATAAAACGAATATCATTATCATCAATATGGAATGAATTCCCAATAATGGCTTGAAAAGTTTAATCCCAATATCGTCCGCAGTTGGTCGCTGAATTTGGGCAGATCGTTACTGATGTACACCATCCTCTTCATTCTTAGAAGGAATCTGTCTAGATCTTTGGCAGAGGCAAATTCCCACCATGTGGGGCGGCATAGAGCAGTTCGGCACTCGTAGTCGCTCTTGCGACCTGAAGAAAAGATGACGAAAGAAGGCCGTGGGACCTCAAGATTTTAAGCGCCTGTTTAGAGCTTGAGCATTGTCCTAATAAGTCCAACGATGTGCGAAGAGGCTTTGAGGTCGTTTGTTCCGTTGACGCCAAGTATGTTCATGGAGGAGACCATTCCCTTATTGTCCATCTGTGCATTTATGCTGGAAGTTCCGAGTCGCCGAAGCTGGTCTGTCGCCCCAGACCGTAAGACTACAGCAACCAACTGCCATCAATATTATTTGTCACAGAATACGGAGTCTTCAACCTTCTAGACCGGCTTCATCACACCTCCGAAGGGCATAACGGCCTACCTGCCTGGTGCCTGCGACTTACAGCAACGGTATTCTGCGGATGCATAACAGATCTGCGCAACCTCTCACTTTCCACATCGCACATCCAAGATCCATGGAGAATCGCTGTGATCAGGCCGATACCGAAGACCCCTAAGCCAAGCACACCTAATGCTTTTCATAATTGATAACCCGTAGAATAACTGAATGCCCCAAAGGGAAGGTCCCGCTAGGCGGGGAACCCCAACATCACAGGCAGAACGGATGTTCATAGGTCATTAAAACAAACGAGAAAGGTAATCATTAGTAACAGGTTGGTTCTATAAACTTATCTAGAAATGAAATAGAAGTTTAAGCAAAATAATACAAGCATAGCACACTAATATAATGAGTTAACAAATCACATAGAATAATTAAGAGTTCACCTATCTAATTAATTTATTAATTATTAGTATTTAAATGTATTAAGTCAAAGGCATTATCGAGACACCCATTATGCAACTAAAAAACAATGTCGATTAAGTACAGAGAAGTGGTTTATAATATATGATCTTAAAAGGGTTTTAAATCTACGTAAGGGCCGGACCAGAGTTAAATCAGTTGGCAAAGCATTCCCTATTGGAGGGCCCCGACATGTAATAGAGAAACGTTTTAGATTGATACGGGCAAAATCAGGGCGGTATTGCCGAGCGGTACGCGTGAGGTGTTGATGGATCGTGTCACCCCTCTCAAATTAAGAAGCCAGGGATTGTCGTAATAATTTATGATGGAATCGATACATGAAAACATTACATTGAAATATATTTAGTTGGTATATGGTCAAAATTCTGTTGTCAATGAATATAAGTTTAGTACTGGCTCTCCAGTGGATGTTAAATACTGTACGCACAGCAGTTTTTTGTAGTTTACTTATAGGTTTTAAGACAGACTTATAATTTGCACCCCAGGAAATATTACAGTAGGAAATGTAGGGAAAGATTAGGGTGCAATATAGATTTAGTAATAAGGTCGAGGGTAGGCAATGACTGATTATTTTTAAAATGTCAATATTTTAGCCACTTTTTTAAATTAAAACCAGAGTCTATTATGACGCCAAGAAATTTAGTGGAGGAGTTCGATCAATAGAAACATCATCAATAAGTATAGCCAAATCGGTAGGGGATAGGATTTTTCGCTTGGAATGAAATATTATAAAATTTGTTTTCTTAAGATTTAGCGAAAGTTTGTTTGTTCTAAACCACAAAGCTGTTAGTAGCTATGAACCTTCTTAAAAACCTACCTTCGTAGTAACTACGAAAAACTGCGAACTAGAAAATACATCTGCACATACAAAAGCGTTCGTGAATATGCTGGTGCTGTGAACTTGACTTTTAATTTGCGCTATAGTATCCGGAGTTTACAATTACCATAAATATACACAATACCAGAAAATACTCTTGCAGTTTATATGAGTCATTGGTGTATTTTTTTAAATTGAAGTGCATAAAAGTAGCCTACGTGTCTTTATTTTTCAGACAATGTAATTGGAGGTATTACTACGAAGCCTTCAAACGCGTTTCCTCGTTCAGACAAAGACGATCCTGTAATCTTCAACTGCACTTCTGCAACAAAGTATCTTCCCTTTTGGACAATTTACGATGCATCAGGCGTTGTAATATTCACAAACTCGACTTGCGGACTGACCATTCCAGAGTATGAACGTTTCGGGTTCAGGACAGAATCTTTAGGACCCGGATCATGCAATCTAATCCAGGTTGTTAATGCTAAATACCGATATGGAGAAGAAGGCCGGTTTGCCTGTATAGACTCAACTTTGTCATCGGCATCAGCAATCCTGGTACCAATCCGTAAGTGCTCCTTTACTTTACAGGAATACCTGCAAACATCCATACAATTAAACGATACTTTACTGGAAGCAACTGAAGATAACTATAAAATTAAACCATTCTTTAATAGAGGTATCTACAGATACTAGAGTACTTACCCGTCATAATGAGGGAGAGGAAGAGGGATGTAGGGAAGGAGTGAGAGGGAGGGAGAGAAGATTTAGGGCGGGAGGGAGGCAGAGACAGACTTCTAACCGCTGTTTGTCTGCGTGTGAACAGAGTTGTTGTTCGTGTATTTGACGTAACCAAACGATGCTCCCTCCAACTTGCCGTCATGTCGTGTGCCATATTGAGGGACTGGTTTCGGCAGGAAAGGAGGGAGAGATGGAGGCAGTGACAGGGAGAGGGATGGAGGGAAGCAGTGAGACGCAAGGAGAGGTAGAGGTACAGCGGGAGTGAATTTCGGGCACCTATAAGGCCGGTCGCCGCCGCCCGTTAGTGGCTGCAGTCTGGAGTCGTCCTACGGCCTCTAAAGCAGCATGAGTCACAGCTTTAAACTGACGACGGACAGGTGTATACACGTAGCCGATGACACGCGCAGATAGCTTCGCAGCCGGTATTTGGCGGTAGCCATATTTTGAAACTGGGAGGCAATATGTCAGCTGCAAGTGAAGCTGCATTAGCTCCAACAAACCCGAAGAGTTATTGAAAATATTATTGCTAACTGCGCAAAAATTGCGCATTATATTATCCATATCGCATCTCTGTTTACTACCAGCACACAAGACAATTCCCAAATATTTCACCTGCTAGGCTGTGACATAGAAACATATCAGCAGACGGGGAGGCCTTGCATCGTAGACCTAACGTTAGGCACCAAGATTGGTTACAATTAAATTTTAGGTCTAACTGACTATTAGCAACATCGCATTTATCTAGTAAGGACTGAAGCCCAGCTACCGATGCGGATAGCAAAATAACATCATCTGCATGATGCATCCCAACCAGGACTTGTGAACAGGGTTGGACTGGCTTGCTAAAGCGGCCCGGGAAATTTGGTCATGGGCGGCCCATATTATCGAGCGCCGAAGGCATGAAACTTTTCAGGATAAGGGGCCTAGGCCAATGCTTTTTGTTACATTTAACATAAAATGGAGGCCATTTTTAATGTGCCAAATGGCATAATATTGTTAAATCATTTAAAGATTAAGAAATTAGCACGTATGTGTTAAATTTGTGATTTGTCGTAAATTCGTAATTATGTTTGAAACCAACTGTCACATTATGTAGTGCACTGTGCACAGTTTAGTTTATTTGAAAAACGTAACATCGTGATAGAATTAGTATACACAACTTCACAAAAACACTTTGTATAGGCCTATCTCAGCAGTTTTTCATCGTATCGCAAGTTGACGCCTGCGGCCTAAATGTCAACGGTTTCATCATTAATTCTGAGAAGAAGGTCCTTTTCACAAGCCATCAGCGTGAAAGACTAAACTTCACTGATTTAACAAATTTCTTAATCTGTTCAAAATGTATTTCAGTTTCAAAAATGAACTGTCACAAGCAACTTGTGATGAGGATACTGTCAAAACGATTTTGTAAGCCAAAAACAAGTTTCAATAGGTTCAACTATGCAAATTGAACTTAAGGAGAACGTGGTAACAGCAAACAATACATTTTTACAAGATTTTAATTTATTTCTGTTCCTGTTGCTGTTTTCTGCTATTGGGACTGTTTCACTTTTTTAGGCCTAGATTCAAATTGCATGGAGTTTTCTGAGACTGTGTCTGTTATTTCAGTGTCAAATAGCAAATTATGTTTTTTTTAGTTTTGACGCTTTCCCATTTTCTTGTAAGTCCAATAATTCACTTTGCATCTGCTCTTTAGCAAATTCTCCTGGCAATTTTTTTGTTGTTGGCCGGATTCTATTCAATTTCAAAGTACTCTCAACATAAATGTCGAGATTTATTTTATTTAGTTCACTCTTAGCAAGCTCTGAAAAATGTTTAGCTGCTTCAAAAATGACATCAAAAGTTTCGATGTATTTGGCTTAATTCATTGATAGTATATCTTAAACTATCTCATAGACTCATAGGATGTTGTGTGTTCAAACACTTTCAAAATCAATTGCACTATCAAAATAAATTCAAAATTTGTCAAATAATCCAGAAGAGTTCTGTACCCAACATAATTGTTAAAGTAGTTTGATTCGGAAATATTCATGAAAGCATGTTGTAGCATGCCTATGTAAGCCTAAAAGAAATCGACAGCTTCTGTTTCTTTATTGCATGCGCTATAATCAACGGTAGGCTAAGTTAAAATGAATATTATTGGCACGTAGCTGCACGTTTCATGAGGCAGTGCAAGTTACTTGGTAACAACCGTGCACTGCCGATATTTCATAATTTAAAACACTAGAATTAAGGATTAGAACAAAAATATCGTAATATTTTTTAATCATATTTTTTCTTTTTTTGGGCGGCCGGCTCAGTCAAAGCCTGGGCGACCGGCCCACCGGGAATTTCCCGGTGTCCCGGTGGGCCAGTCCAAGCCTGCTTGTGAATACAACAACCTAGACCAGCTGCTCTCGACGCCATAATAAAGTTATTAATAGTGTTTTTCGTAAAACGAAAACGATAATGGTAATTAACGAAAATTATTTTTTCGTAAACGAAAACTAAAACGAAAATACGCAGGCAACAAAAACTAAAACAAAAACTAAAACGAAACGAAAAAAGATCAAACGAAAACTAAAACGATATTTAACCAAAACAGAACTAAATTTTTGAAATTTAATATAAATTTTTTCAAATTTTTTGCTTGTAATTTTTCCTTTACTTAATTCACCATTTGTATCATGCTGCCTTGTGCATATGGCCTAATGTGCAAGTGGTTTGCCGTATCGTCCCCTACTAATTAATTGCTCAGCTATTTTACTACACGCGAGGAGAACGAGGTGTTGTTACATCCGGTTTGTGTTTTACCTTCTTTCCGCCAATCATTTAACTTGTTTCAATTTTTACTGCTTTAATAGTTTACTGCGACCCGTTCAGTCCCGTTCACTTCATTAACTCAGAAATGTTGAGAATGTCGCCTCACTCGGCAGTGACTTCCAGCGTGACAATTGTCAATCATCGACCAAAGAATCGCCCTGATTGGGTTTGAGACTATTATAATTATAGAATTGAGATTGATGCGACAACGTGCTGTGTTCAACTTCAAGTGACTGGTGGTACGGGGTCAATCAACGTCTTCGGAAGAGCGGTTGAGGAGAAAATTCCCACCAACACGAAAGTCCACTTGGCATGAATGCACAAACAGAGGTACATTGAATTTTTGTTGAAGTATCAAAAGGCGTTGGAAGGCCAAACAAAGCTAAGCATGTTGGGGAATCGTAATAAGAATGACGGCAGAAATGAAAATACCAAGACGCAAACATGCGAACTAAATTAGTGATATACGCTATGCAAGCCTTGCAAGGTGAACGCACTGTAACCTGCCAGCTCAAATAATACTGCGACAAAATCTAATACATTAGCCTGCCCCTCATCAGAAGCTTTTGTAGAGTGCACTTTTTCCACATGTGGATGGCTGACTAACAGGCCCGGTTTGTCCATATGGGCAACTGGGCAGCCGCCCACGGCCTCCGATATTTAGGGGCCGTCAAGTTTCCATTTTTTCCAAAAAGTATTTAATTATTATTCGTAAAAAGAGGTTGATGACTAAAAAAGGTCATCAACTTTTTCTGTGCTTTGCGCCGCCGGTTTGCCTAGGGCCGCCGATTTCGCCGATTTGCCCAGGGCCGCCAAATGTCTTGAGCCGGGCCTGCTGACTAATTGGCAGGCGAAATGAACTTTCCAAAGTTCTTGAGGAGAAAGTGCTTTTGAAGCACAATCTGCCCTTTATTAATTAGTATTTTTGTCTTTAAACCGTTTACATTTGGACCCGAACCACTGAACAGTCTGAATAATTAGTTACTTGTTTAAATAGAAATTAATTAAATAATTTCTAAAACTGAAATTAAATTAATAAAACTAAACTGAAATTAACGTACTAAAACTTAAAATAAAATTAACTTAATAAAGCTAAAATTCATCCATGAAAACTAAAATGGAAACTAAAACCAATATTCAGAAACAATAAGAACTAAAACTAAAACTAAAAATTAAGACTAACAATCATAACTAAAGCTACAAATAAAATTGAGACATTATTAAAGCAACATTACTTATTAACACAAACGTTACACGTTGCACTTAATATAGAGTCTTGATTTGTCTGGCGCTCTACAGAGAACTCCCCTCGGTACACTGCTCCTGTAGCGTGCGCGCCGCCCTCTAGCGACTGCCCGCGCTGTTGTGAGAGAACATCTGAGGAGTATACAAGCCCTGGATTTGAACCCAGCTTGCTAGCGCTGTGGGCCTGCTCCTTTCTTTCTGTCTGTAGCAACCGCTGCCGCCTTTTCTTACTAGGACGAGAGCGAGGCTTCACTTCCGGTTGTACTATACTAGGTCCCTGAGGCATTCTTCTACCAAGGATGACGGGTGGCATGTCCGCGGCTTCCGTTGCTGGTGCAGCAGGGCTTAGTGTCAAGCCCTCACTAGGGTTCGGCGCTCTCACAACAGACTCAATTTCTTTCTGTTCTCTTCTCTCAGGGACCCTATCTGATAACAGGCGCTCCATAAATACTCGTTGGGTTTCCATGAAGGTCTGCTGAGATTCAAATAATGCACTTACGAGCGTTTCTTGATTTGTCTGGCGCTCTACAAATCCCCTTTGATTTTCTACAAAGGTTTGTTGGGATTCAACCAATGCACTTAATATAGAGTCTTGATTTGTCTGGCGCTCTACAAATCCCCTTTGATTTTCTACAAAGGTTTGTTGGGATTCAACCAATGCACTTAATATAGAGTCTTGATTTGTCTGGCGCTCTACAAATGCCCCTAACATCGATTCTTGGCTCGCCTGGCGCTCTTCAAGCTTTTCCAATACCTCACCTATTCGAACAACTTCGTCATCAGAAAAGATGTCTTGATCCATTATAATTATTTAATAAAACAGAAAGGAAGTTATCGACTTATGCCTGTACAATGATATAGATAAACCTATACTATAGCTGTGTACATTTATATAGCGCAAGTGAACCTAACCTATCGACTTATCTTTGTACAGTGGCATAGATAACCTTATACTATCGCTGTATGTTTCCTTGCTAAGTTAACGTGTACATTTATATAGCACATGAATTTAACCTATCGACTTATCGCTTCACAAGAAACTTATACGTATCTAATCTAACGATCATATATCTAACTATCGCTGGAGATTTCAATATACGACTCAAAAGAAAAAGGGTTGTACTCCCTGAACTTTCAAGAAATATTCCTCCCAATTGCCAATATTTGCAATTTCAGCCAAATCCAGTAAATATCATTCCACGTCAAAGATATCAAACATCACTGGAGCTCCATTGCACCAATTTCCATTGAAATCGTAGCCTCCAAGTAATTTTGTCAAAGTTCCCAAATTCGAAGAAATATCGAACGCCCATCGATAAATTCGACGCCCGATCCTCAAAGATGTAGTTACGATGAAATATTATCCCCGACTTTTGATAATTTCCGTCGTTTTAATCTTAAAATCCCTTATTACGCAGTTAGGAGCAATTCGCGCCAAAATTAGTTCTAAGGACACAAATTTCTTCCAACCTCATCCACGTCTAGGCTGAAACTGATTACAGGCCAAGAAAAAGGCGCAAATGTTCGCCCGCGCTAACCTCTAGCCAATCACGAACGAGTACAGAGAGCGCGAAGTCGTCCCATTGGTTGACTCGCCTACCGCAGATCTATGGCTGGCATGCAATGCACAGTACTATCGCAGTGGCCTCTAGCGATTAACATTGACTTCGTGATCTCAGTGAAAGTAATTTACTTAGCGCTGGTAACAATTCGTTACACCCCTAGCTGCAAAAAAGCACACTACCGTTCTAACGTACTGCCACGGCTAGTTTACTATACCAATTTACCAGAATATCGACCACCTACATTGGGCAACCAGCAATTAGGAAGCTGGAATACAGCTTATAATAATAACCAGTGTCATATGCCTTGCTAATATCCAGAGCTGCTGTGGATACAGTGCTGCCCCTATCAACACAAAGTTATCGAGGAGCGCATTCTAAATAATGCATTAGCACACCCCAATTCTTTCTCTGAAGCCAAATTGAATCTCATCGAACTAAAAATATTCTGCGTAGCTATGAAACTGGGAGATTCTCTTGTTACTAAGTTGGCTGATTCTGCTCGAAACCTGGGTGTTGTTTTTGACTCAACTGTGTCCATTGCCAACCATGTTAATGGTATTTGTAAGTCATCATATTCGTGATTTGCTCAGAATCAGGCGTCAAAAACCTATCGGTTGGTAATCCGCCATAAATAGGATAGGTTTATTCTGCTTGTCTACGAATTCAGATATCCGTACGACATGTTACTTTTCCCGTTTATAATCACTGTCTTCTTAGCTGTCTCTTCGACGTATATATACATAAAATGTATATACGTCGAAGAGACAGCAAAGAAGACAGTGATTATAAACGGGAAAAGTAACATTCGTCTATGTCTTACGGATATAGATAGTGTAGCTCGGACACCCAATACGATATCGCAATTGTATACATATTATGTATACAATTGCGATATCGTATTCGGTGTCCGAGCTACACTACACAAATGAATACGAGACCTAAAGATGATTATCCAGCAACGAAGACCACAATCTAATCGTGTCTCCTTAACCATGTTTTACCTTCGAGTCTTATGGTTCCGGAGTTCCGCACGCCTCTTGTGAGACTGAGACAAAAAACTTCTAAATCTTTGCGACATCACTTTTTTTTATAGTCCACCTCGATTCAGACGTGTCCGTCTAGTTTTTTCTGAGCACACATTCTCTACGTCCTACAATCGTGTTACCTTACCTATGAGACACCTTCCTATGTATACTTTCTATTACCAGTCTTGTTGTCAAGACCTTAAACCTCAAGACCAAGACCTTGAACCTCAAGACTAAGACCAAGACCAAGACCTTGAACCTCAAGACCAAGACCAAGACTTTGGAACTCAAGACCAAAACCGAGAAAAATACCCAAAAAATCACAACCATATCCAGACTTCTATTCCTTACTAAAAAATTGTAATGTCGGACTACTCGCTATTTTAATTAAGGCATGAATCTTTAATTTTATTCAAACAAAACAACTCCAAGTGCAGAGTGCAGAGAATTCCGAATTCGTATTTACAAAAGTCTCATGCGAACTGTTATTCCAAATGCCTGTTGCATTTTATAAAATCAATTCGCTCAGAATTTTCTGACCAAGACGTGACCTGTGGGGTCTCACAACAATTCTGCCATGTGAAAAATACGTTCTACAGTGCTGAATTCACTGGCACATATAGCAGCTTTTCAAGTACAGGATGTAAATGTACAAATTGTGAGTCTGCTTTGAAATCATTCCATGGTTAATAACCGGAAGTAAAAATAAATGTCCAAAATAACAGTAAAGCCCCACTCACACCGTGCAAATACTAAAGCAATTGTATTAGCAATTATTTGATAAATTTTTAAAATCCTTGAGTTTTGTTAAATGACTGTTAATATTGTCAAAAGTCTTGGTCTTGGTCTTGCAAAACTAAGACCAAGACTTTGAGCCTCAACACCAAGACCAAGACCAAGACTTTTGGTCTGAAGACCAAGACCAAGACTTTTAAAAACGAACTCGAGTACACTCGAGACCAAGACCTTGGTCTCGAGGACAACAAGACTGTCTATTACTAGTTGATGCTTCCGCATTCTGTCAGTCTGCTTAGTTGTATCGTTCCCATTAATTTTCATTTCAATGTAGGTTATATCAAACGTCCGTTTTCTCTTTGTTCTTGCCACAATCTTCGCGGTTACTGGATTCTGTGCAGCCAAGCGCAGCCAGAGTCTGACTGTCTAAGTGTCTGTGTCCGGGTGTCATAGGTCCACTGTCGATGTGCCTGTATGGGTCTTGGTCCGTTTCCCTACTTGATTGCTAAATCGGCGTAACTAGTCTGTGCTTTTTAGGTGGAGACTTTAATAGAGTTGATGAATCCGAAATTATTGAACGAACAGGTTTTATAACTCTTGTTTATCACCCTACTAGAGGAAATAACATTCTTGATCGGCTCTTTGTTTCTGAGCCCAGTTATTACTGTATCAAAATGATTGAATCTGTTATTAAAACAGACCATATTGTTGCAACTGTTCTACATCAGGTCATCAATCCAGAGGCGTAGCTAGGGGGAGCAGGGGAGCGGTGATATTAATGTAAAATTATGACTGACTACATAAGCAGCACAGCTAGTGTTCGAAAAGAAAGAGATTCCATGAGGAAATGTAAGTGGATGATGAAATATCTGATTCATGGTTGAAACCTAAATAGTGTCACTAGATTGTGTCGTAAATCTTGACTTGACTACTGTTCCTCAATCAACTATGGCGTACTGTCTATCGAGTGCAACTCTCTGCGACGCGCCTTATTGGTCAAATGCCAAAATTTGGTCAGGTCTTTGGTTCTATGCTGCAGGTCCTGCATTGGCTCCAGCCAACTGTCAGCCAGTGGGTAGTATAAGGGTTGTTTCCCTGGTCTGGAGGTGCTTGCTGGGATACGCTCCAGCTTATCTGCGGGTCCTTTGCCGCCCCATGCTGGGAGCTCAGGGTAATCGCCACCTCCGATCTTCATTGTGCCTTTTGCCCGCACAGCCACCATGCAGAACCGTGTCTTTCAGTGGTGGGCCCGACGGCATGGAACGGGCTCCCCAGGGATCTGCGCCTGTTCCCCAGAACTCCCTGTGATACATTATACACTCGATTGAAACTGTCTTGTTTGGCCGTGCTGGAGTCGGGAGCACCTCTGAGTAGCCCCCTTGAAGACAATGACGAGGTGCTATATAAATACCCGTATGAATGAATGAATTAATGAATAGCGCAACTAAATGATTTGATCGTTTTACAAATGTGGCTTCAAAATTTAGTTCTTTTAATTAGATCCAAAGCATTTTTACAATGTGAATGCCGATAATGTGACCAAATTAGAATTTTTGGCAGACATGTACTCAGATGTCATCGAAAGTCGAAGTGAAATTGTGCAAGAGTTTATTTAATTTAAAGACATTTACAAAGAAATAATCAGTATTATCAATAGGGAAAATTCCGATGTCGAAAAAGTTATCATCAGTAATGTATTAAAATTCATGATCGCCAAATTGAAATTGAAATTATTTATTTTTGTAGTTGAGGCCTTTTTAATGTGCTCGCTCCCTCTGGTGTTAAAACCTGGCTACGCCACTGGTTTCTGGACCTAAGTTTTAGAAGTCTGTCTCTGTATGTGTTCGATCTACTTAAATCTATCTATTTTTCGGATTGCTTATTGCTGACTCTGTTTCAAAGGACTGATCATCTGGATGTTGACTTGAACACGAGGTGGCGTTGGAACGCCGTCGGCTGATGCTTTATGAAGTAGACACCGGCGCTATGGAAGATACTCACTAACACCAATAATAATAATATCATCGAGTAATAAATGATTACTATTTAACTAAATAACTATTTAACTAACTAAGTATCATTAATCATATCTTAGGCTAGATTTTTACTTGATTACGCAGATCTTGAACTCAAGTTAACCAGAAGCACCAGTTACTCGGCAACAGTGACGGATATAATGAGGGGCGATGAGATAAAAATATCCTGCAATCCATTATTCAATTTCCTGGGTGGTGCTCCTTCACTCGAAGCCACTTTCTTCCCAGGAGTCGAAGATCGTGGGTTTTGGTTGCGTATGTTGAGAACCTATTGGACATCAGAAGGAAACGTCGTCTCCAGCACCGGCACTTCCAATATTTCATCTTATGTACTGGTTAAAGCTCCCAAAGACGGAGTTATTCCGTGCTATACATGCAACATCGTTTGCGACTTCTTTTCCAACTATTCCGACTTACCAGGCGACTCTCCAATCGAAATATCTTTCAGCACCGAATCCGTTTTATGTAAGTACGAATTAGCATTTCTTCATCACACACGAACAGTTTTCTCAAAAAGGTTAACTAGGTTAAACAGTTAAACTGTATTTAAAGGAGACGTTCATCACACGGTACTACAGCAGTAAACGGCGATACTGCATAGGCATATAAACTGGCTATTTTACACTACAGACATTTTATCCTAAAGCTTGTTTTAAATTCATGTAAATTGTAAATTATTGTAAACAAAATAGCTCCCATAAACTTTGGGAGCTATTTTATCTGTTGCTCGCTCACCAACACGCAAGACGAAGCGTGTGTGTTTTTGGTTTGCATTGTTATTCCTCAAATAGATTAAGTGTCGAGATAATCTGCACCTACATTTCTTCATGTATTATGTTTAACACTTTAACGATGAGAGTGTACTAAAAGTGAAATGGAAACCAATGCAGCTCGTCGTTAAAGTGTTAAGCTACGTAGTGATGAGTCAAGAAGAGGTTTGGGCTTGTACCTTTGATTACTGGGAACTCGCGTGCTAGGTGTAGTAGTCTAGGCGCAAAACATGGACAATCCTGTGTGAAGACAAAGTATGTTCATTTTTTGCAACATACTTTTTTTCACTAATTCGACCCTGCTGATTACGAAAATTGCTGCTACCAAACTGAATTTTTAACCGGCTGTTCACAATTAAGACCGAGGACGAGGCCTCCCAGATAGGTGAAACAATAACTCGGCCATCACAATGATGCACTTTTAATCATGAAAAATATTTTATGTTATGAGCAACATTAACAGCATTTGTCATATAATTGTAAATTACAACAATTTAACTGATAAATGGTACTGGTTAATCACTTCATATTTGTGCAGGTGCCATGAGCTTATCACCCACACAGAGAACAACACGTAAAGTGTGATTTTCTGTACTTGTACACACGAAACTCGCATAGACTTGCAGTTGCAAGAAACAATGTCCAAGCATTCTTTCGGGACAAATTCTAATGTCATTAGTACTTGTATCAACTCAGATGAATCACTGGAATCTCTGCCAACGCTGCCTTGTTGCATTTACAAGATCAGGCGTGCTGCTGCACGCCTGTTCCAACATTGTCGCTTGATAGTGGGATCTTTTGACATGTTGCTGTAATGCATCACTTGTCGGTGGAAGAATTCCATCAGGTTGGCTGGTTTTTGAGAAGAGCAGTTTGCAGGCATCACTAACAGAATCAGCATAACCTTGTAGACATTGCAGAACTGTTCTGCATCATTGATAGTTTCTTCAGTTAGTGGACATCATCCCATATTTCGTAACAGTTTTGGGTTTTCAATACAAGTATTCCACATTGATCGCTTAGTGTGGCCATGAATGTACGACGTCGTGTCACACCAAATATGGCGTGGAATGCCAAGAGTGATGACAGAACTTCAGATTGCAATTTGCAATGGATGTCGTGAATTTGTATGAATCGTCGCTTCTTAGATCTTCCGGCCATCATCCATGGTTCCTTGCATCGCATCTTGGTAAGGTGGGATATCAAAATGATGAAAACGTCTTCATCCCTGGCCGATACAACTACTGTATCCGAGGAACTGTTAGCAGCATGCAAAAAAATTCTCGCTACTCGTCAAATCCTCCTGCTGCAACTACTTCAGTGTACAAAATGCTTTGTTCTCTCTCTATCTGATCTTGTCAATTATAGTGTCTCTCGCTGGTGCTTCTATTACTTACGCCAACTCCGTGCCATTCACCAGTCCCTTCCGCTGCATGCGATCATGGCCTTGTTTATCATTGTTGTCAGCAGTGACCATGGGCGTCCGCAGGAATTTAGTTAGGGGGTGCAAACATTTCTATGGGGGCAACATTTTCTAGGGGTGGGGTAAAACATTCTTATTGAGAGCAAAGTGGCATTTTCTGCATAGAATAGCTGACTTACCTAAATAATTAAATGTTTCTTAGCATTGAAAATTGCGTTGGGACTGTTGAAATAATCATAATAATCAAGATATTTATGTTTGTAAAATATTTTCAAAATCCAGGGGAAATGCCCTTTTGCCCCCCTCCGGACGCTTATGGCAGTGACATGGATAAGCTAATTACTTATCCATCCACTTTCCCTCCATCTGCAAATTAGTGGGATAACACAATATCAAGCCTACATCATAATGTTTGCCTATTGATTTCACTTGCTTTTCATGGAAAATCTTGTTTCTGATCTTGATTTGCTGAAGTCGAACTTATCGCCTGGACTATCTAAGCTACCGGATCCCACAGTCTAATGAGAGTCATAGGGACCAGGCGGAGTGCAACAGGAAGGCCATTTCAGGTTGCGGGGCCAGCGACCGAAAAAGAACGGCGCTGCATAATGACTGTCCGCGTGCGGGGGTCCAAGAAAAGCAACATCACATCGACTTCGTACCAGACGATTACCATAACCGAGACATCTACACAACAGCCGGAACAGTGACCACGAGTGCGTGGAAACTGTCCAGCTCTTCCGTTAACCGCCGCACGTTTCCATTGTACATGTATCACTTTGCATACCAACGCCGAGGCCCGTCTCGTTAGACTGTGGGTTCCAGCAGCTGACATTCTGTGATGTTTGTGGTGAAGGTGATGCGGCAGTTCGCGTTATACCACCAGCAGCTGCCGAGGTAGCATCGATCGCATAGTTGACATATCCAGTTGGCAGTCTGATGCGGCTAGGGCGATATACGTCCGAGGACAGACACGATTCCGAATTGAAGCCAAATTGAGGGGCGTTGAAAGTACTCCAGCAGTCTAGTTGAACGCAACACTGCTGAGAGAACAACTCTAACAGGAAAGATAGTGAACGATAGAGAGAGAGCTCTGACGTTACAAACAGGAAAGATGACGAACGACAAAGACAGCTGATGCGTGGTAAACAGGAAAGCAAACAGGAGGCACAGAGAGAGAGAGAGAGAGAGAGAGAGAGAGAGAGAGAGAGAGAGAGAGAGAGAGAGAGAGAGAGAGAGAGAGAGAGAGAGAGAGAGAGAGAGAGAGAGAGAGAGAGAGAGAGAGAGAGAGAGAGAGAGAGAGAGAGAGAGAGAGAGAGAGAGAGAGAGATCTGCGACGTATACCGAACGCTTGCATTCTCAACAATTTCGGATGAGACGACACTACAGACCATCCCCTGAATAAAACTGGCGAAATAGAAGCCTTCCAGAGATCGGAGGCGGAAAGTCGTGGAAAATTATGTAAGAAGTATAGGAGAGTTGTAGATTTAGCTAATGGGGCTACAACTGGTCTGGCAATGGTTAGTCTTGGAAGTGTGGTGGGTGGAGCGGCTGTGTTAGTCTCTGGCATTGGATTCATGCCTGGTATTTGTTTTGAGGCTTTTGCCATAACAACAAGAAGACTGCAATGATTGTAAAAGGAATAATTACACAGAATATAACCCAATTTGATAGTGGGTGGTAAAATAGTCCGAATTAATCATTGTAATTTCATTCGGTAAGCGGCGGAGAGGGCGTTGGTAGTCTTATTCAAATGCATGATGAACATGAAAGTTCTCGCCATAATGCAAGGGCAGCACATGCCGCGTTATAAAACTTAACTAAAATATAATCAAAAAGTAACAAATAAATGTGTTCAGACGTGCAAAGAATCAAAGTTTTAAAATGCATGGGTCTTTTGTGACCGTATATTATAGAGAATGTCTCAATACTGTCTGGGGGCCAACAATGTTATTATATGCAGTGGCAGTTCAAGAACAGTTGAAACCAAAGTTAAGTTAAGAAATGCATAGCAATAGTTAACAAGCGGACAACAGTACTATATATGTCATACTCCCGAACACAATAGCGTACCCAATAAAACAATCTGCTACCATCTTATTTTCACAGGTACATCTACCGCGACCCCGAGCTGGCGTTCACATCAAGGAACTAAAAGTCTATCCACAAACCAAGCAGGTGATTATATTACACCTCATCATCGGTTCAATATTTCCACACTTCCATCCAGTATGCTTCTATAGCACAGTGGTATATTATACCTTTAATACCTCTATTTACACAGTCTATGTTATGAAATGTATAAAGCAATCACAGTTGTGTGCTACAATCTTAATCGTTCACTTAATACATGTCATTGTTCTATCATGCCACGAAGCTCATCATTACTAATGTCAAATTACTGTTCTGACAACACAGCTACTAGGTTCCGTAGGGTTTCCTGGTCTAATGTGTCTGTAGTTTGTTTTTAGATTTTAATAGTATGCCACGGAGCAGGGTATTTAGCTAAATATCTAAATATCTGATTTGTATGTTTTGTATGGATATCATTGGACGAGCCGCAAGTGCATTGCTATGGGTTCATTGCACGAGATACGTATTTTGGCTGAAAGTGAACTAATTACGGTTCACGATTGCTTCTCGAAGGCGCTAGCAAGATACAGCCATGAGCGATGATTAGTATAAGCTTATTCTGTGAAGTTGGAGAAGTATAGGGTTATGAAAGTTGAGATATAAGAGAGGAGTGGTATAAAAATGAGTTAGCAAGCGAAAGCACAGGCGAATCTTTGAGGAACTTAACAACAAAACTAACTGCCGCTGGGTTTTCTCCGCGAGCTTCGGTATAAAAGTTGTCAATCGAGGTGGTTGGAGTATTGAGTCTGTTTTTGTTCCGAGTGCGTCATCTCCATACGATTAGAGGGCTATAATTTTACTAGTAGGCCTACACTCCAGTGGTTTGGCCCGCATAAATGAAGTTTCAATTTATGGGGTCGGGTAGGCAGGAAACGGGATTTTGCATTTTTTTTAAATTTAAGATTCTTTTTTGTCCAGGCTGTTTCCAGTCGTCCCCTTCAAGAGATCAATTATATAGCGCCCGGCTGAATCTAAAGCCGCCATATAAACGTCCCTACAAGACAGAACTTTTATAGCGATGATGGTGGATTGACACCGGAATATTACATCTACTCTCGGTATGAAAGTTTTCATTCGAGGAGGTTGGACTGATTTCACCCCTGTTGTGTTTTCCGAGCGCGCCACAGTCCTATGGATGACCTGAACCACGTCGATCGTTTCTTTGGATGTTCCTGAGTGTCCTCTAATAGTCGTGCTCTATTCAGTCCAGGATGAGTTGCATCACAGCGTCGCTGTTCCTGTAGTTCTTGGCAAAGATCTGTTCCCAGTTTCTTGATGAACAGCAGATGCTTTTCCGCTGGAGCTTTGTCCACCATCAATTTTTCATGGAGAACTTACTTGTCAAGCGCCGCAGTTTGTTGCAGAACAGCACTACCGGCCAACATCTGGTTGAGAACTTCGTGCTGAACGTTTCTATCATCTGGTTTGCAAATCAACTCCTACTTTGGTCTTGTTGAAGAAATTGATAACCTCCGGAGTCCGGAAGTTTCCATAGTTCTTTGCTGATATCCCATTGAAGAAGTGCATGGTTAACAAGACGACGACCGCTTTGTCTGTCTTACACTTGTAAGAAAGCAATGACGAGTCGTCGGTCTCACTGAACCCGACTATTATGGATGAATACAACTCGCGTCCTCTTGGAGTCATAAATTCTTTGGGCAACTCTACTCGATTAGTACGCAAAACTACGGTGAAATTGTCAAAAATATCGAAGCGATGCCTAATCCTTGTGTGGATTTTAATTTCGTTACACAGTTCAGTTAGTGGAGCTGCAATTTACTGAGTTTAGTAAACAATTGACCCGTAGTCTTTTTCGTTCTCATATTTAAGCGTGTTCAAGTCGGTAGTTAAAATAAAGCCGTTGACTATATCGAGTGGTTAACTTTTAAGCCTCCTGATATACCCCGAAAGCCGCACTCACTTGGACATCTTTTTATCGGGGCCCTGGTTACTCGCATCCTGGTAAAAGACTTTCGGAACAATCGAACCCATGGAACTCGAAGTGGCTCCGGTTTGCAACAATAGATTATACCAGACCTCATGCTTACGGACCACTGTGCCAGAATCCGATTGGTCATACGTGTGATTCGCTGTTCTTCAGTACATATGTAAAGATTCGTGCTTTTCTTACACATATGACTGCACTTTACTTGCCTTAATTCTACGTAAAATTAAAGTAACTACTATCGCGCCGTTGTCTAATACTCAAGGCATCAACAGGTGGTGCACTAAAACCAAGCCATAAGATCAGGTCCTGAAGATCAGTCCGCTAAAGCTTATTGGTGCGCCATCGGTTAATGTCTTTCGCTGCAGTCAGCGTCAAGGCTGAAGTTACTAATTAGCAATTAACTTATCTGAAGTTAGCAATGCGCGTGTTATGTCTGTATAGGCCCTAAAGGAATTTGGTTAAACCTGAAAACATCTTGTGACAAATGTTTAAAAAATTACCTTTCACTCCATAGGTTTTGCCTTAACTATTGTCAACTTTAACAATTAAAATACTTTGATTTTGGTTCGGGTAGACGAAATGCATCAGAACAAAACGTCGACAAGTTTTATTCTGGGAACGCTGCTTGGAGTAGCGCTCCTGACTATAATCATCCTTTTGGCAATTTTTCTTAGTAGAAAATATCGTCAACACAAAAGAAATACTGGTACGAAATACTTTTCATAAGTCTCGTTGTATAAGCATATATCTGTGTGCGTTTGTTTACGTATGTACGAAAGTATCTATCCATGCACGCACATGTATGAAGCATGTATTTATGTGTTTATGTGTAGCTTGTAAGTGCTAGTTGCAACTTATGGCTACTTCAAGTTGAGACGGATTATTGATTCTGTGGCCGAAGGCATGATCGTCTTCCCTCGTTCCGCCAATGCGACTCTTCGACAGCCCCTTCGGTGTGGTATGTCAAGCTCGTGGCCCGAAACATGTGTTTGGTTGTCTCAAGTTGTCGGCCACTTGTTGCATGCTCTTCATTAAACTATTGACTCTACAGAATGTAACCATACATTGGCCCCTCCAATCAAATTTTTTCTTCTCCAAATTTTCAGTTGGGCTGGAGAGACTCTGAGTAGGTTATCTTGAAGGGGCGCTATATAAATTCTCATAATGAATCAGTCAATCAATCAATTCTTTAAAATGGCTTAAAATGAATAATAGAACAAGAAGCGTCACACAGAAATAAGACGTTTGTTATGCACTTCCGCTTTTAAGGATCCGTAATGTCATTCTTAATAACTCCGAGTAGAGTGGTTTTTCATATCCGCTAATTATACGTCACTTGGGAAGCCCTGTCATCCCATTCTGCCTCAAATTATAGTATGGTGTAGAAGTTTGGTTGTGACGATATGACGATGCTTGCCTTGCAAAATGGCTACAATATGATGTTGCCTATAAATGTTGTTTTAATCGTTGCAACGTTAAGTTCGCAGTGGGGAGTTTAGCGACAATATGCGGCAGAGGAGTAGGAACTGGCGTCAGATGATGAGCAAGATACAAGATACATAATACAAAACTGTTATCAAGCGAGGAACGAGGGAAGGACTGGGCTGGTGATGAAACACCAGATATCGAGGGAGCGAATCTCTCGTTAGCAGAAAAACGGAAGCAGCCAGTGTAACGGATAAGAGTCGCACCGCCCGGGTGTCACCAAGACAGTTTCAGATTGGACTGGATGGTTAGCATGTAACGCAACAGGAGAATGTGCTAATATTCGATGGCCGGCAGCCCCTCCTTCCGATGAGGCGGCTCATTTATTCCTGAATTGCACTGCAATGTACATCAAGACGACCTTCTAGAATTCGCTTCATATCATCAATCCCTCGTTTACATGATTAGAGTACCGGTAATTGTTTGTATGCACTAGAAAAGCTACTGATGTAATAAACAAGATCTAGTACAGCTACTACCTTTGCTGTCTATCCCTATATCTTTCTTTACCTATCTCTGTCTGTTTGTATCTCTGTCTTCCCTCGTTCCACCTTTACGTCAGCGCTCTTCGGTTTAGTATGCCAAGACGGTGGTCCTTTTCATGTGTGCTGGTGTCTCTAAATAATCTGCGTCTACTTCTATATCTCCCACCAAACTATTGGAACCACAAAAGTCAACATAATTTATGTATATATATAAGTATAAATAAGTATGTATGTAGGTTACAAAATGAATATTATATACCTGGAGGAGCACAGATTTCGATCGGGCCACTCCAAGTCTATATCATCGGTCGGTCGCGGTCGGATGCCTGGCTGACTATTGGTTGTTTGTTTGGTTGGTTGGTTGGTTGGTTGGTTGGCTGATTGATTGTGATTGGTTGATTTTGGTTGATATGTAGACTGTTCGCTTTGTTGCTGGTTGGTGGGCTGATTATTTATTTACGTATTTGTTGTTTGTTTATTTATTTTATTTAATGAGTTAAACTAAAGATGAGCAGGTAATCTTAATCGTAATTTTAAACTCGAAATTCCCGAAAGGCCACTTGAAAGCTAAGAGCAGTTCACCACCTTTTTCAAGACGGGTGCGTCGAGTCAGAAGAATTTTCAAGATGGCAGTCAAAAAGGAGGTCAAATTCCGGTTGACCGGAAGTCAGTTTAATTAAATTACAAAAAGGCAATTAGGCCTATCTAGCTTCCTATCGTTTATTGTATCTTAAGAATTGACTGGGTCGTAATTAGACGCATTTTTATTTTTACAACTCTTCAGCCGCAGATGTTGGGAACGAATTCGATGGTAACGAACAGAGAGAAGAAAGCAATGTCGACGTTACTCAATAAGAGTATGATCATCTGGACGACTCACACCGACGTCTCCCAGCTAAACCGGCCATTTATGAGGCACTTGAAATCCGGAAATAGCTCGATAAAATTCCGCGATATCGATTTCCATGCAACCATTTCATGTGTTAAAACTTGCATCAGCAATGTGCTGACGCTTCCGCTTGATGAATCATCGAACTATTTTGTTTCCTTGATGATTTATATCTAAATAATGCCATACTTATGTTGTACCGACCACTTATGAGCAGGGCTGTAGTGGTAAAATTAGAGGTGAGTATACGCTACCGGTAAGTTTTCGGAAACAAATTAGAGGTGAGTATACGCTACAGCATTTTGTCAGTATACTCTACAGTATTTTAATATAAATAAATATAAATATTTTGTGAGGTGAGTATACGGTCTCTAGAGGTGAGTATACGCTGTATACCCGCGTATACCCTCGACTACAGCCCTGCTTATGGGGAACTTTAAAGCCGAAAATAGCTATACAATAGTTTACGGTATCGAGAGACATCCAGCCAGTTTATGAACTGAAATTGTATCAGCAATGCGCTAGCGTTTATACTCTTGACAAATCATCAAACTATTCTGTTTATGGGTCGATTTATATTTCAATGTAAATTATGTTATATATCGATTACACCGGACATTTATGAGGGGCATGACAGCCCCAAATAGCTTTGCAACAATTACGTAATCGAAGTGTCATGCAAACATTTCATGTATTGAAACTTCAGAGTGGTTCTTAAGGGGCGCTGTATAAATGTTTTATTACATTTTATTACATTACATTGCATTCTCTTAAAAATATGCTAACGTTTCTGGTTCAGGAATCTATACATATAGTATCCATAGCGTGTGTCTGTCGGAAGACGCTACGTCACAAACGGTTTCTGGAATCTATTGTGAAACAGAAACCGTTTGTGACGTCAATACTGCCGTCTTGACGACGACGATCAGAGCATTTTAACCAACGACATAATTATATAGGCCTATTTAAAAAAAATTAAATATCCTAGTTTTTACTTAGAACATGTTCTTTAATAACTTACTTCTTTAACCATAGGCATAATAACTACCAACGTTGATTCGTAAAGATGGCATGATGAACATAGCATTTACACTCTGGTCAGATATGTTTCACAGTTCCCTTTTATACGATCTGATTATCTGACTGACCTGGCAAACACTTAGCACTGCTAAGGTAATAAAATAACTGACGCCTGCTTCAAGTTGATTAGGCCTACTTTGCTTAACGTTATACTAAATTCGTTGATTAGATTTGACTGTTTAATTTTCATGTTCTTTTTTGATCAAATTCTGTATTACAGTATTGGACCAATAAACGTTTTATTATGTTATGTTATAGACACTGCCGTCATAATATGACGGGCATATATTCTAGTCATCAAATATTTTGTTTCTAGAACAATTATTATGTAACCAAGATCATGTAATCTTACACAATAATGACTGTAATTCCGCCTACTTCGATGAATCATTCTATGATTATCCTTATGTTTCACTACGACGTCTTCCAGCGTAACCGGTCATTAATAAGGAGCTTCAAATCCAGAAATAGCTCTGATTAACTTCTGCGATATCGATTGCCATTGCAACTACTTGGTGTATTTAAATTTCCTTCACCATTGTAATGCGCTAACGTTTCTGCTTGACGAATCACCGAACTGTTTTCCTAGGGGGATTGACACCTGTATCGTGCTGTAGTGATATAAGGGGCATCTATGAGTAAATATGAAACCTAAAATAGCTCTACTACAATTACTTCATCGTGGTGAGCCATTCAAATATTGATTATAGACCAACTGAAATTTGTATTAGGATTTGTCTATCGTTTATTAACTCTTCATGAATAATCAACTATTTGTTTATGTGTTTAACCCATTAATGCCCAACTTTTCTTTTTGGATCTCAAACACAATTTAAGGTAAAATCCCATGCCAGAACATGAAAAATAGCTTCAGTTTTGAATGGGTTGCTGCAGTTTTGTCCTAGTATGGTTTTGAAATCATGTTCCACTTGTGGAACATTGGGCACATGCAATACCCATTATTCTTATATGCAACTTCAACATCGCATTGATCAAAAAATTTTTATGATCACAACAGAGTATATAATAGATGTTCAATAATACTGTTAACTACACTGTTTTCATAGCTATGTCATGACTGTAACAAGCTATAGGTTTAGTTGCTATGGAAAATCATGAAGCAAGTGTCATGCAAATTGATGCGACATTTACCGCAGCCACGCTACGTGTTCTTCTGGCAAACTCTGCAGCGGTTCTGGCTGCTGACCGGGTAATGTCCAGTTGATGTGCGAACTACATCCTACAACTCTACGCATGACATGCTTTGACACCATTGATGGTCGGCCTATCTCTGGTCGTTTTGAGTAATTCAGGAGGTAACTAATTGCGATCTGTTGAGTGAAGTTGAGTAAGTCCAACTTCTCAGCTTTGATTAGCCGATGGATGCACCAAGCATTGGCGACTGACGATGACAACAGGAAGCTGAATACCGACCACCACCACTTCTTCAATCTAATAGTAATACGATAGTTTGATATGTTCCTGTCCATCAAGTCAGTGCCCCCCATAAAGCGGTTGTACTGGTGCACTGCATCCAGAACTGTAACAGTCAAACGCTTCTTCTCCTTTGCCGACACCGTGTTGCACTTCGGAGTGGTTCAATGCCGTGGCAGTCACTGATGACACTCACAACGGCATTGTCATGCCACTTGGCTAGGATAAAATTGTTTGCTGCATCCTGGCGAAAATCAAATTCCCCGCGTTTCTTCTTGGCCAACTCTTTGGTTGCCATCACAGGACATTTCTGGGTCCGGTTCTCCCGAATTGTGCCAGTGTAGCCGATAGATGATTGAGTGAGGTGGTCGACTAAATTCAGCGATGAGAAGAAATTATCTGCATAGATATGGTAATGTAGATCCTGAGGCAGCTTTGAAACCAGATCAAGTATGACAGATCCACCAAGCCCAAGCTGCAAAATTTAAATCCCTGAACCTGCACCCTGGAATAGCTCGAGTTGACAGCAGTATCCATCAGTTGATGCATTCAGACTCCACATTTTGAAGCCAAATCGGATTGGCTTACCGTGGATATGCTGCTTACACCCATGGTGTCCGTAATAAGGTATCATGCTCTCATCCACACTAAGTTGTTGTGAGACTCGCCAATGTTGCATGTACTTCTCATTGAGATTAGGCCTACTGATGAGAGGTCGAACCTTTCCGAAGCGATCTGATTCCGGCAGTTCAGCATTGTTTGCACAATGTAGCTTGGACAGGATTTCATCGAATCGATTGCGGCTCATGGCATTTGCAATCATGTCGTTTCGGACATCTTTTTCACTGCTCCAGTAGAGGCGTCTTCTTGGCACTGTACAATAACCGGATATCAACAAAATTCCAACTACAACCTTCAACTCACCAACTGTGTGAGGTGGTCAGCAAATGATCTGGCTAGAGATTGTTCATCATCGCTGTTCTCGCTATCACCGTCACTTTCGCCATTTTCTAGTGGCAGTATGAAAACGTCAGCGTTGAAAAAGTTTTCTCGCTCCAGCTGATCGAGAACTTCATTTACTGACAGCAATCTGCTAATAGTACAGCAACTGTGCTACATATCCATTTCTATACTTTATATTTGCTCACTTCAAAATATATATTTACCTGCAAGTCAGCATGGACTGGTACGTTAGCAGGCAGGCTATACTGTAACTGTCTTTACAGCCAAGGTATTGCTAGTGCCCAATGTTCCACAAGTGGAACATGTCAGACATGCGGTGTTTATATAAAACCAGTGATTGTAAATCATTATATGCTGAACGGAGAGTGCTCATAAAACAGGAAACATCAAATTAGAACAAATCTAACAGTTGTGGATAGCTAACCTCTTTTTTCCGGCGATTGAAACAAATGACATTTTATAATTGAACGTTTACATACTTACAAAATTTGAAAAAACACTTATTTATCGCTCAACTTGGTAAACCATAGATGAAACTATAAACACCAACATAGACCAATAATATAATGTACCATACAACAGCAAAAAACAAAGTACAGGTTGTTGCCACCACTTTTAGTGGAATGTTCCACTTGTGGAACATTAGGCACTAATGGGTTAATCTAAATCATGTTTTAAATCTATTATACCAGACATCATGGGCGGATCCAGAGGGGCTAATCCGGCCACGCCCTTCCATTTGATATTTACACAGGACGTGGCCCCCTTGAGGAAGCAAACGAGGAAAAATGTCCCCCATTTGTTTTACACAGAACAGTCACCACTGGACGTGGCTGCCCCGTAGACGAATTTTTCTGGAGAGTTTTAATGACTAAAAAAGGTCATAAGTTTTATTGGGAGATGAATTCCGAAAATATTTTTCGTTGGTACGTTGGTCACTACCAGCACAAACTTTCATGTATGTAGTCTTCCACCCCCCCCTTCTGATAAACCTTCTGGATCCGCCCCTGCCGGACATTTATGAGGAACTTGACAACCGAAACTCGCCATGCAGCTCTTACATTATCGAGTGCCATGCAAACATTCCGTTTAATGAAACTCATATTAGCAATGCGCTGACGTTTCTACCCAAAGAATCTTCTTAAGATTTTGTCTCTGTGAGGATTTATCATATTTAACCGAAAATCAGACTAAGGTGCTTTTGTTAAATGGTAAATATTAAATGCATGAAATTTTGACATTGACTGAATTATATTGTTAGTTAAGCTTTCCAGTTCTGGTTCTTTTTACTCTGCTGTGTTAAAGTATTGGTTGACTATTATGTAAATCAGTCGCCATTTAGGCTAAAACTGATTTCCTGTCAAATAGGCGACTTTAGCCTATGCTCGATATATCCCTGAAACACATTTGTACCCAGCATTATGTAATGTTTTTTTTGAGCAATAAATGAAATTAGATGAAGAAAATAAAATGACAGTTTATGAATACATACATCTCCTAACGCCGCTTCGTATAACAATGAGGCGAGCGTTTGCTTTTGCGGTGGACCGAATCGCCTGACGTTGATTCTCGTAATCGTAAATTCCAAATTTCTATAGCGCCACTGTAAAGCTAAACTCAGACACCAGCCATTTCACGAGTGCTGCGTCTTATCAGAGAAGTTGTCCTGAGATACATTCGTTCTATAAGTAGCACCATTCAGCTTATGCAAAATATTTGGTCACACACAACTCAAAAACGTCTTAAGACGCACCTTTTAAGACGTGTTATTTTGCCATGTTAAGCGCGCTTGTGTTCTCAAAAAAGACGGTTTTCAAATAGCCAGATATATAAACCTACACAGACGTGAAGCGTTTCCGACTTCATTTTCTTAACCTCCGTGCAAGAGACTGGGTGGTCAGTCATTTCTCTCGCCATCTGAACTTTCCACTGACAGTGTAGGTCAACGCACTCATAATAACTGAATTCTCTAAACAAATCTCTTAGCCCTGGTGAGCATTAGACTGCCTCTGTCTTGGTGGACTGATCTGGTTGCGGCTTGGTAACTTATTCGTGCGCCATTGGTTGATGCAGTGATTGGTGAGCACTCACTGGAGTTCGAACTCACGTAAGTAGACTCGGAGTTTCGAACTCCAGTGAGTGCTCACCGAGCACTGCTGCGCCAGAAACGGAAGCCACGGACATGCCTTTCGTCATTTCTGGTATAGCGCCTCAGAGGTCCAGTATCATAAGACCGAAGTTAAGCAACACTGTCCACTGTCCAGTAAAAGGCGCTCCATAAATTCCCGTTGGTTTCAACCAACGTGATAAGAAGGACCTCTTGGTTTGTCTGGCGGTCCTCAAATGTTTGCCGAGTTTCTACCAAGGCATCAAGAAAGGTTTCGATTTGATTTGTTTGGCGCTCTACAAACGTTCTTAATAGAGTTTCCTGATTTCAGTGATGTCTGCAAGCCTTTATAATATGGACAAATTGACTAGCTTCTCGCTCAAACGACACAAATTCTTCCACAATGTTTGATAATTAATTATTGCAAGTTATTACAAAGACACTGTATCGTATTGCATTTACAATTAACAGAAAAGTATGACATCGCTTCCTATCGCCATGTTCAAAAAATTAGAGATCTAAATTTATATAGCGCTGCGTCATATCGAGTCAACCTCTCGATTCAAGAACTTCTACATCCTTACTTAAAAGACCGTACCTAAGAAACGATAATCTGGAGGTTTCGTTACATAGAAATGACAAAGTGAGGTTTACCTCCTGTACCAGCAAGAAAAATTTCCTTTCCTTCCAAGAGAAATTGATAAATGTAAATGTAAATGCTCGCGATTTTCTATAGCGACCGTATATGGCCTCGACCCTGCTCAGTTTTCAATGAATTGATCGGGTGAGATCCTTCACCACCGCTTGCCCGTTTGAATGGGTGCAACGCCATTTAAGGTTCCCGTGTTGGGACCGTGCAAGCCCGAGATTTAAATCTCTGAAATAAGCCACCTTCGGGAAGTGAACCGCGGGCCGCATGCGCTCTAACACAGAGTCGCATGAGACGCGCAGCCAACGCTCTTACCGATGTAGCTAACTGGGCCAGATAAATTCGGTGAACACTTCCAGATATTACTTCACAGCAGTGTAAAGATATAAAATTATGGATCCCAATGCACGAACACAGCCAAAATCACAGGCTCCATTGAATTGACAAAAATCCAGCAATTTTCCATAAATATAGCAAACCAAACGATTTACTCCACGCCGGATGCTAGGTAGGACCTTTGCGATCGGATAAGTCCCCAGAAATTCGATTTAATTCCGAGTTTTAATCCGAACATTACAATTTGGAACTTTCGCACAAATTCCCGGCAATCCAACACAAGTGGACGCGAATTCCGTCCAACACCTTCCACCCTAGGCTGCATCTGACAGCCAGGCAGGAAAGACGCGCCATTTTTCCCGTGCTCGAACTCTGACCAATCCCGTGCGACTACAGAACGCGGGAATCTTTCCTATTGGCAACTTCAAATTCATTCCTCTATAACAGGCATGCACTCCAAGTCAAGCTATCTAAGTGGTCTCTAGCGAATACAAACTAAAACTAAGTGTTATCTAGCGAAAACAATTGCACCAGTAATGATTCGTTAAAATTCATGACAGAAGATCAATTCGCTAAACGTATTGGTGCGCCATCGTTTTAGACAGCGTCGTGCGTGGAGTTACTAATTAACAATTAACTTATCTATAGTCAGGAGTGCGCGTGTTATGGCTGCATTAAAGAATTTAATTTACTAATAGTATTTCGCTTTCATCTGAAAACATCTTGTGAAAGATGTTTCAGAAAATGTAAGCTTTCACTCCATAGGTTTACCTTCATGATGATCAACATTAACAATTAAAATACCTTAATTTATAGTTCTGGAAGACCAGGACACAAAGTCGCCAGTTTTATTTCTGGGAATGCTGCTTGGAGTAGCGGTCCTGACTAATCATCCTTCCCGCAATTCTTACTAATGGCAAAGGTCCATCAGTAGAAAAGAAATTACGGTACGTAGTTCTTTGCCTCGCTATATATTGGTCTGTCTGTTGTTTGTGCCTGAGTACTACAAGTAGGCTATGTATGCAAGAATCTATCTATGCACGTATGTGTCTATTTATTTATTTATTTGTATGCATATTTGTATCTATGTATAAAATTGTACGTATACATGTATGTACGAGCGTATGTATATATGTATGTATCCATATATCTGTGTGTTTATGTATGTACATGTATATGTTTATGAGTAGCTAATTGGTGTTAGTTGCAACAGATGGTCGCTATCAGTTGAAACGAATGATTGATTCTGGGATCCTAGTCATGACCTGTCTTCTCTCGTCCCACCTATGCGACTCTTCACCAGCGCTCTTCGGTTTGATATGCCAGTTTTGTGACCCTGCATTGTGTGGGTGTCTCAATTTGTCGCCTGAGAATTATCTTAGCGTATCTCCATTTTGCGAAATTCCGAGAAAAACGAGGTAGAAATTTGGCAGCATTGGACGGAAAATTAAGAAATTCTGTGCAATAAAACTTCACGCAAAGGCGGCGTACTAAATCATCAACATTGCATAAAAGATGTTGCATTAACTTTTTTTAATAATTACAGTTCTTTTTGAGAAATTTTGGATAATTTAGTAAAAAAAATGGATTTACGACATTGTATCTTCGAATTTTTGAAAAACAGTTTGTTGTATGTCCATCAATCTGACGATATGTTGTCGTATATCCCATTATTTAGTTTCAATTAGTGTGCAGTAGGCCTACCCTATCTCCACAAACATGATGGGATGTTGTGTATCAATTAAATAGCTGTAAATCGAGGTTGTTCACTGTCGTCTATACATCAAGGCGAAATCGAAAGTATTAAGTATACTATGCGTGGAATAAACGAAACAAAATGTGCAATATTTAAATACTTTACAATTCTCTCTTTAGAAACTGCTTTGTGGTAAAAAAAACACATAAGATTTAGATTATCTTAGTGCAACCATATCATATTTAGATTATCTTAGCACTAAGATCATCTAGTAAAGTTACTCTTGAAAATTGTGTTTGATCTTTGGTAAAAATGTCCCAGCTAAATTCAAGTTTAAAGTACTGTAGGGTCCAACATTCCACTATCCAGTCATACCTATAGTCACTGGGGTGTAACGCAGTGCATCTGAATCGTTGCATCGATTTCCTTTCGACTGTTTACGAACTATGGCACTTAAATCTCTGCTATTATTATTAAGTTCAGGCCCACAATAAGGTGGTCAAATTATAAGTATTTCAGAGTGTTTCAAGTCAAATCCGAATTGCCCAGCCACAAGTCTTGCAGGCCAAGCGTAGAATCAAGTAAAACTGCGTCTTTATATATCCAAATATCATAGGGTTTCCCTTTTGTCATAGTCCAGAAAAAGTCCGAGTCCGGTTTCCATTGAGCAGAACAAGAGAGGAGGAAAGCAGCTGCTAAGGCGGGTGTCGTTTAGGACGAGAATTGGAAGGCGGAGGATCAGATCGATGAACCAGGGTAGGAGTTCTTGGAAAGGTGAGACCAGGTTTGAATTGAAAGCCCGAGGGTGATAGAGAGAGGAGCATGAGGAGTAGGATGGAGGACGGGTTGCCGGGGTTGGAATGATAATGAAAGAACTGAGAATGCGGAACTCAGATTGGAGATCGTTCTAGAGGCGTGATGCTGTGTTGGATATGGCTCAGTTGAAGCATTTGAGATGAATAGTGACCAGAGGTCGAGATAGACTGAGATAGGAGGATGATCGGGTGGATAGAGTTTCCTGGATGGTGAAGAGATGATGGAGATACTTGGGCTGGAATATTATAGGGAGTTGTAGGTTTGTCATAGGACTTTTAAGTGGATTCGCTGTGGAATTTGTAACCACTGGAGTAATTTCAGGTTGGCAGTCATATGATGATGTTTGGGAGTTCTAGTTACAGCTCTGGCTAGTGAGTTTGGATAAGTTGCAGACGCTTGATATGGGTGTATTTAAGATTGACGAAGAGGAAATTGCAGTAATCAAGCTTTGAATGAACAACGGAGGTAGCAATGGTGGAGGCAGTTTCAAGGTCGAGCATGAGCCGGATGCGTCGGAGGTCACGAATGTGCATGAAACAGGAGCGCGAGAGGTTGAAGATGTGGTTTGAGAAGGAGAGATGTGGATCAAAACTAATATCAAGGTTGCGGACAGGGGAGTCGGAGGTGAAGGTAAGAGACGAAGAGTTAGTCGATAGGTTTATGAAAGTGTCAGATTTTTTCTTGATTTTGGTCTGCAAGGCGTAGGATGATGAATTCGGTTTTGGAAGGTTAAGGCAGAGGAGATTGGATGAAATCCTTGAGCAAGTTGAGTAATTGTGTGGGAAAAGAGCTTGGGGAGAAGGATGTGTCATCTGTGTAGAGATAGTGGTCAACAGATTAGGATTTGATGTCGAGCACATTGGATGACATCCATCGAGAAATCAGATTAACCACGTTGATCAGTTGGGCAATGCTGGTGGAAAAGAGTTTGGGGAGAAGGATAAGGAGAGTTGGGTGCTGTCTGCGTAGAGATGGTGGGCGACACAGGATGATTCTATGAGATGGCTTAATTGTGTGCTATACAGGATGAAGAGGAGTGGACACAGAACGGAGCCTTGAGGGACACCACAGAAGAGAGGGAGGGGTTGAGAGCAGTGGCTGAAGGCTTTGACAGCGAAGGATCGGGAAGACAAGTAGGACTGGAACCAGTGTAGAGCGGTCCCAGAGACGCCACACCAAGAAGATAGTGACGTTGAAGAATGAGGCTGTGATCAATGGTATCGGATGCGGCGGAGATGTCAAGGAGGCAGAGATAGGAGGCTTGCTGACTGCAGAAACCAGTTTAGTGCACAGAGATGCAAGTAAAGGTTCTGTGGAGTGGTGTCTAGTGAAGCCAGATCGGAGAGAGTGAATTAGAAGAGAGGTAGTCGTTTTGCCGAGCAAGGACAATTCGTTTAGTTAACTTAAACACTTTGATCCTGTGTCTATCTAGAACAGTAACAGTACCGTTATTGTGACCTATGCATAGTATGCATGCATTACAACAAAGTCTGAGTCCAGCAAAGCGTTTTTGCTTTTTTGTTAACTTATTTCCACACATTATCATTGTTGTCACAAAGAAATTTCTTTAAATTACAGTGCAACGCAACCTACCGAGATAGTTAGGCCCATATTACAGTACTGTCTTGCTAATTTTCGTACTGTATGGTAAAGAGACTACGGAATTAACTTAATGCCGATACAGCACCTTTACTACACGAAGTCAGTGACTGATTTTTCTGTTTCATAATGAATAAAATGCATAATTATGTTAGAAAACTAAATTCGAATTACTGTGCAATATAAAATGGTCAACTAACGAGTTTTATGTCACGGATTACATATTATTGTCTTGATATGCGACACTGTAATCCAGCGAAGCGCATCAGTGTAACAGTTATACTATTGTATCTCCTGCGTCCAATCACAGCTGAGCTTTCTCAGGACATACAACAAGACACTGCTACACTTTCCACAGATACACTGCAGTATCTCCGTAACGACAAGTTAATCCTGAAATAATGCTGACACTTTTCTTTTAAAGTTACAACAACGTGAATTCTGTATGGAGATACGACAAACAAATTCTGGAAACTGGACATACGACAAGTAGTTTTTGTTGAATATATCTAAAACGACATGTCGTATCCCTTAGTCATTGAAACTGAAGAAAGCTAAAACATTACTTGCTACAAATCAACTCTAACTTTATTTTCGGAAAAAAGTGGAGGTACGACAAGATAATTCTCAGGCGACGATATTATTGTCGGCCATTGTGCGCGTGTTCTCCATTAACCTATTGACGCAGCAGAATTTAAAAAGCCTACATTGGCATCTCCATTCAAAACGTGGATGCTCCTCTATCAATTCTTTAAAAACTGTTTACAATTAAAAATTCAAAAAGAAACCGCCAAACAAGAACAAGAAAACATTTACACTTCTGCTTTTAAGAACTCCGATTAGATTTTTTTGTAACCATGGATGGTCTGTTAACGCGTCGCTTAGAAAGCCCTATAATCAAGTTCTGCTCAAAGCTGATTAGAAAGAACTAGCCTTTCTAATATGCGTGAGCGCCATTTCTTTGGATTTACACGTTATGCTCAATCTACGTCACTGGTATTCTAATGCCAGTGACATCGGTTGCTACCATCGACTGATGTGTTGGGCATTGTGACAACGGCACTACAGACATCAGTAGACTTTCCATGATTATTAAGTTGTTTTCTTCTCCATGGTAATGCAAATTATTTAGCGCCCTTCTCGTAATGCACATGACATAAACGGAGGTTCATTTCGAAACCAAACTGCATTCCTAGACGCACACATGAAAATCTGCGCCGAAGCGTTAGAAAACGACTGACTGGCTATGCATTGATCCAAGTGGCTTATAAGTTACGTCTAATAAATCTTAGGGAAACGTCCTCAATGGTGCAATGGCAGATTCTGTTATGCTGTTTATCCCAGAGAAAATTATAATTACAATGACTAGACGCCTGCATTTACAGTTTGCATTAGAATTGGGCGACTTGATCCTAGGAATAATTAATGCTGGTCATTTGCCTATGTGGGTTCGAGAGGATGGATGAGTAATTGTTTGGTTGGTTGGTTGGTTGTTGATTAGCTACTTAGCTACTTAGTTGGATAGTTAGTTAGTTACTTGCTAATTTTTATTAAATTTTTTATTTAATGAATAAAACCGAAAATGAAATATTGACAAGTACATTAATGAAATTCCAAAAGGTACAATTTCATAACTCCTTGTCTGTTGTTGAATTTTAAAAATAACTGAGTTATATTTTGAAGCAACTTATTTACAACTCTTCAGCCGCAGATGTTGTTCACGAATGCGATGGTAACGAACACGACCTCCAACAGAGAGATAGAGAAAACAATGCTTACCAAAACGACCTTGGAAATGCCGTTGACGTTGCTGAATCAGAATATGATAAGCTGGATGATTCACACCGATGTCTTCCATCTAAACCGGCCATTTATGGCTAATAATGTTTTCCGAAAATTGAATCGAAATTTTTTAGAATCATGACATCATTTTCGAATCGAATTCTGATTCGTTGTCGAATCGAGTATAGGAGCTTCGCAGGTCCATAGGCCTATTTGTAGCTTCATCCATTGTTACATCATTATGGATCGTGAGAAATTCTATCCTCTGAGCTTGTAAATCAGACTAGGTCTCAAAGATTAATGAACGAAAGGGCAATGAACGATTTGCACAAGCATTACATATGCGATTAAGATAAGCTGGCATGGGAATAGATTGTTATCACCACATTCGTTCAATAAATTATCAGTAGTCTATTGTATGGGATCGCTGGCGTAATTATGTTTAATGTTAGAATCCATCGCGAGTAAACAATGGTACAATCTTAAAACAACAGCCCAAAGGATAGTCAACCTGTTCTGTACATTGGACTATGCATAACATTGAATATATGCTAATTTTACAAGACAGACAAGATAATCTAATTTAACATGGGTACTATTTCACGGACAATAAAGGGTAAGTATTGGTGAAAGTTTTGGCTTTAAAATGGCAACACTTTAAACATCAGAATTGGTATTGGCATTGTCAACGAATTTATAATGAATTACTGGAGTTGTTATTGGCGGACCGGTGCTGTTAACGTCAGATTACATGTATTATGTAACCAGTATTGTCAACAGCTCTGGTTTTGTACCCACCAAAACACTCCTTATCTATGAACAACTACGATAGAACCAGGAAGAAGAATGTAATCACCATGCTGCTGAAATGCGGGTTTTTGTTAGCTTTCTGCCGATAATATTCCAAAAATATATTAATTTAACACGAATCTAATATAAACAGGGAAGTTCTGGATCCAATATAGGCAAGAGCATTTTGCACTTTGCACATTGTGCGCTGAAGTAGCTGAATAAATGTTATGTGCATGAAGTGAAACCTGACATAATTCGTCAGCTAAGCATGTAAGTCTTCGCTGTTATTATTAACTATTTAATAAAAGCCTTCAACGCGACTGTCTAGCATATCTAGCATACGAAGCTTCTTAATCTTAGTTTTAGATGAACCTATTTCCTGTTGTCTTGACATGCTTCTTCTTGCAGGTTGGTCCAAGTTCCCGATGCATCAGTTTAATCCACTATTAATTGTATCGCCCGAATTGTCGCCAACCTCAAAATGTGGGTAATTAGATCAGTATACGAGACATGCTGAGTTGGTTCGCGGTCGATGATAAGATTGCACAGTAGGCCTACAATAAAAATTATGACAGGGCAATATACGTAATATACAGTACGTGTGAATTGTATTGCAAGTAAAAGTAGACTACATACCAGAAATCCAAACAGAATTTGATTGTATAATTAAGTTACAACGAAACCTTATCAGTTTCTGCACCGACCGAACAGGAGGAGAAACGACATAACTAACATGATATGCCACAGCACGGAATAGTTAATCGAATACAACAGTCAAGTAGAAAAACGGACGACAAGGATCCATACAGGCAAAACTGAAAAAGACTAGGAAGACACAGATACACATTTAGACATACTTGGAGACACCCAGAGTAGAAATTAGCTGCAGAAAACACCAAATACCTCAACAGAAGTGTCTTTACATGCAGTCGAGAACAAATCTGACGACCGATTTATATCAGCCTTCACCTGATGCACAATTGCACATATCATTCAGTCAACTACTTCTGCACGAAGAAACGCCGTTTAGCCCAGCAAAAGCAAATGCTCTTGCCTGTAAGTTTTGGTATTAAATTGCGATACTTCAAAGAACAGCGTAGGTATTGGTAACTGTCAGTAACTCTGGTTTTGTTCGCCCCATGTTTTTGACCAACTTTGTTATAATCAGGAAGAAGAAGTTAATGACCCTGGAGTAATGAACCATCTCAAAGTTTTAACCTGCATGATTCCGGAAATTAATTAATGAAACTTGAGGCGGTATCCAAACTCTATTATAGACAAGACTCAGCATAGGTTTCTATAGTATTGAGAAAGTTCTCGATAGTACACCAATGCTTAGTCTTAATTATCTGTAAACAAACGCACACACAATAAGGTTAAGACGCAGTAATGAAGTATAATCGAGGTAGCACGTTTATTTATTACTAGCTGTAACCCGTGAAAAATCACGGTATATAAAAAACAATTATTATTGCAGTGATAACAATAACGTCATATTATAGGCCTATAGCCGTCGTCAAGACAACCGTCGCCAAGGCGGCAGTATAGTGACGTCACAATAGTGTTTGTTACGGGACAGACAGACAGACAGACAGACAGACAGACGGACGTACATCGGTTATTATGTTGTTTAATTAGGGTAATTCATGTAGCGTCACTCTTATACTATAACCAGCAGCACAACATGACTTGTGGAAGCCAACAAATTGATTCCCAGCTAGATCGAATGCAGTCTGTGCTTAATTCTGCTGCCCGTCTCATCTATGGCCAGACACCAACCTATCATAGCACGGATCTGCCGCGTAACAACCTACATTGGCTGCGTGTTCTACAGCGAATTACCTACAAACTGTGCTTAATCACAATGTCATATAACGCACTGAATGACCTCATGCTATATTATATCTCTGACTTCTGCATTCGGGTAGTACACAACCGGAACAGACGTCGGTCACGATCCTCATCTAAATATCAACTAAAAGTCCCACGGTTTTCTCTGAGGTTTGGCGACTGTTCCATCTCTGTCGCTGGACCCACTGAATGGAACAGTCTTCCCAACAATATGAAGAATGAGTCATCTCTGGAGACATTCAACTCACAGCTAAAGACCTATGTGTTTAAATAATCACATGACTAATAGAGTTTTGTAAGTCATGTACAGCACCCTTTCGCCTCGGCTGATTTACAGCGCTATATATAGATCACCTTATTATCATTATTGTTATTTATAAAATAATATTTGGCATAGTTTATTGTATCTAGAAATTTATACAGTGCCAGTAGTGGATATTAGGCGGATTTCATTTCACCAGATGACGTCCATAGGCGGCTTTCATTTCACCAGATGACGTCTATACCCAGACAGCCACGCCACGCCGGCCCCAGAGTCCGCCGACTTTGATTGCCCACAGCGTATCCCCATCGCTAGGCCCAGACCGTAGACCGCTGTGTAACGCCCATCCAGCCTCTAGAAGCCCACGTTTGTGGGCTCACGAGGGAACGGCTGGGCGGCTCCCGTGCTGGGCCGATATTATTGTCTACGCCTCATTGCGCCCGGCGGGGTGCACACGGTGCGCTCCTAGGTGTTCGCTGCAGGACCCAGTGTCGATCAGTGTGGGCTAGCAGTCATTGAGCCCCGCGTCGGCACTACCAGCGCCCCTAGGGGCAAAATGTTGACCAGCTGTGGGGGTTATGATGGTGCCTGCAAAAGGGACTGCCTTTGTCGTCCACTGTGCCTACAGGGGCGAACGTCGACAAACTGTGGGCCTGGCACCGGTCCGCTATTCCGGGGATCCGCCGGCATATACAAACATACATACAACATACATAGATACATACATACATGCATACATACATCCATGCATGTACGAATGTATGCGTGTATGTATGCATACATACATACATGCATACATACATGAATACATACATGTATGTATGCATACATACATACATACATGTATGTATGAATGTATGTATACATACATACATGTATGTATGCATGAATGTATGCATGCATGTATGTATGCATGTATGTTGTATGTATGTATATTCAGGCGGATCCCCGGAATAGCAGACCCCCGGAATAGTGGATCGGAACCGTGGGCCTATGAATGTTGTTGTAAGAGATTGTCAGATGATTTTTTATGTTTGGTATTTCCAAGCTTAAAAGTACACAATCCCACCAAGACTATGCACTTCTGACATTGGATTGAACAGTTGTAAATATAGCTAATTTATGACATACAAAAAAGTCCAGTTTCTATGAAAATAATTACATGTATATTAAAGTTTGCACCATTCATCGACCACAAAGAAAAACAAAAAAATGGAGCAGTTAAACCAGTTCTCAAATAATAATGTTTTCAGAGTTTTATGGAATAATTATATTGCAATTAAACCATCCATTTTTTCACAAATATTACAAACAGTGGTGAAGTTAACACTAAACCAGTTCTGAATAATAAGTAAAATATTACTTCAACTTAGCTTCACGATAACATATTACTACCACATTTCCACAAAAGTTGCTGCCTCTGCATAATATATTGAAGTTAACACCAAGCATCGTATCACAGAGAATGACATACAACAGGGGTATAGTTATTTTTCAGAGCTTTATGAAACCTATTGCAGTTGCCACTATCTACCACATCACAAATTATTACAAACAGTGGAACAGCTAATATTAAAACAGTTCAGAATAATAACAAGTTAATTATTAATTTAAATTAAACTTCACTCTAAAATGGTGCTCAATAGTGTAGTGGTTAGCATGCTAGACTGTAAATCGAGAGGTCGAGGTTCAAATCCCCGCCAGGGCAGATATTTGCTTAGAGATTTCTGCTCCACCTGCACCCCATAGCCACTCAACTGTAATGAGTACACTGACCGTACACTGTCAGTGGGAAGATGAGATGGCGAAGGAGAGGACTGGCCACCCGACCTCATATGACTAGGCTAAGAACATGAAGTCGCTAACACTTCATACCCATGGCTGCCTCAGGGCTAGCTTAAGGGACTGCCCTTCTCTTCTTCTTCTTCAGAATAATAACAAGTTACTTATTAATTTACATTAAACTTCACTATAATTACCATGTTATTTACATATTTCTAAGAACAAAATTATATTGAAGTAAACATCAATCATCGTATTGCAAAGAATGAGAAACAATAGTGGAACAGTTAAGCCAGGTTTAACACTCTAACAATGAGACTGTATTAAAAGCGATTGGGAAACCAATGCACCTCATCGTTAAGTCTTACACATAACAATATGGAACACACGGCTTCTATTTATAACATATCACTACCAGAGCAGATATCCATTTCAAGATTTCTGTTTCTTCTGCACCCTCTAACCAACTAAGCTATGATAAGTACACTGACCGTACACAGTCAGTAGGAAGATGAGATGGCGAGGGAGAGGACTGGCCGCCCGACCTCATATGCCGAGGCTAAGAAAATGAAGTCGCTAACACTTCATACCATAGCTGCCTTGAGCTTAAGCTTATGGGACTGCCCTTCTTCTACTTATAACATAGTAATATAAATATAGAATTAATATTAAATATAATTAAACCACAAAGAATGGCTACCAACCAGTGCATTATGTTGCTATCATAGCAATACAAAGTTCAGGTATCTCAACACTAAACTTCTTAAGTATCTACTAATTGCAGCTAGTGCTAAGAAATAAATGTCATACTTACAGTGCCTACATAGGACTGTCTAAACACAATTAAAATATTATAAAATAAGATTATACATGGATATATTAGCCAATATTATACTAGACTCCTATATTAGGCACCTCTGACTATTGGATACCGCTGTGCAGTAAACAACTACTTTAGTAAACAAGTAATAAATATAGTTCCACATCAGAGCATAATCTAAATTTAATAAGTACTAAGGCAAGAGATAGAGTCTGCACGTCTGCTACATTTTCAGGTAAAGATGCCACTCAGTGTGGGATGATAGGGACTATTGCTCCTCGTTGTTCGTGGAATGATAAGGCCTTGTTGCTTCTCTGTTGCTCTTTGGAATGATAGGGTCGTTGCTCCTCTTCGAGATCACTGCCATAACATAACATAATCATAACAGCACTTTCATAAGGTATTTAGATGTTGCTTTATTAAGCATTCAGATACATACACTTTACGTACACATATATACACGTGATAAAATTAAGTCACTATTATTCACATATGAAGCAGAGATGGGTAACTAATCGATTAGATTCTAATTGATTAGCTAAACAGTTAGGTAATCGATGAGACAAATTCTAATTGATTAGCTGTCACCTGATCCCAGTTCTAATTCTAACTGATTAGTAATTTGTAGAAATTCTAATTGTAAAACGATTAGCTGATCGATTAGATTTTTAAAATTATGTTAAGAACTAATTCATTAAGAACGAGTTTATTAATAATGAGTTTGAAGACTGTTTTAATTGTCTCCATAGTTCATGGTTATAAAACAAGGGAACCTGCACAAGTTCTTATTTCTGCACTTAGTTCTCTATGCTTCTGACAATGGCTGTGCAAGTTCTCTATGCTTCTGACAATGGCTGTGCAATGTTGCTAATCGATTACAAAGTTAACTGATCATGTCCATTTCTGATATGAAGGCATATAATTAAACAGCATTCACCAAGTACAACTTGTGCACACAGAACATACAACGCACTGTTACTTGAAAGATTAGATGGCAAAGGAGAGGACTGGTCATCTACCCTCAAAAGCCGGGGCTAAGAAAATGAAGTCTCGTAACACTTTATACCCACGGCTGCCTTCGGGTTAGCTTACAGGACTGTACTTTTCTCATAACATTTTAACACAAATATACAATTAATATTAAAAATAATGAAACCTACATAGAATGGCAACCAGGTGTCGCACTTCCGTACATCAACTCGAGCTCATCATGCCTTCTCATGTATTGGACCATCTTCACGGAACATGTCATTTATGTGGTGTTGCACTCAGCCCTGTACATCAAACATACGCAACTGTTAAAACACACTTGTTCAGATCAGTCAGAAAACCATGTGTGCAGCGACTTTGTGAAGTACTTAAAAGGTGTCATATTAAGTATCTAGATAAATGCATACATACACTATTTAAATATGAATATCACAAAGATCAGACCTCAAACCAACCAAAAAAGGTAGCCATGGAAGTTTTGTCTTAACCTCAAGGTGTATGAGAGAGGGTGATCAGTTCTCACGCCTCATCCAGTCACCAGATGTGTTCACTGTTCAGTCATTGTCTGTAAAGGTTTATCATGGAACAGACATTTTGCAAGGGTGCTTATGGAATGTCAGACATTTTGATACCTATGACATTGTGATCTGGAGTGGATTTAAATACCCAATCTGAAGGTTGACAGTCCAGTATGCTAACCATTGACTATTCAAGCCTCCATAAAGTTGGTCACTGTTTCTGCAAGTCCTTCACACACAATTACTCAGTGCCATCGATGTTTTTGTTGTATGTATGATATATGGTTCTGGTCTTTGGAAGTATGGCACTATCAAATACAGTTATTATTAATATTAATAATAATTTATAGCTGCTACAGCGCTTGCGTCTAATGCATATGGCAATAACCAATGGCATACAAACACAAAGTCGTAATCAGGTCAACATTCAGAAGGTCAGTCTGCTGTGAGAGATAGCCTAAGATGGATAAACAATTTGAAAACTTAAGGTTTAGGCTGTTACAAAATGACAAGTAACTGAGCAGACATAGGGAAAGACCTTGTTGAAAAGTGATAAGACTGAGGTAAAAGGACTGATTGTGAATGGCTAAAGTTTACTGTTTCCTGCATCCTGATGACCAATTTGAGAGATTCTTTGTAAAGCAGGAAGCCGCGGCAACGATTTAAGTATGCTGGCCATAGAATGCTTCACTAGAAAATATATTTAAATTCAAATGCTTACCGCAAACAGCAGCAGAAGTTTCAAATCAGAAAAACTCTGCTTGTTGAAATTTCCATTCCAGTTAAACTGCAGGACCAGACGGATAATAATCAATGCTTTCAATATTATCTCACCTAAATGTTTACAACATGATCTCGACAGAAATCTTACCTGCAACATACAACAGACAAAAGTATGATATGATCATACTTGTGGATGTGTGTCAGTATGCATGTATGAAGGATGTTGCATATGATGCATGTAAGTATGTATGTCTCTCTGTATAAATTGGTTTAGACACTTCATACATGTCCTTTGAAGCACCTGTCAAAAAAGCCTAAGTGATACATGGGCGTCCGGAGGGGGGCAAGGGGGCATTTTCCCACCCCGGATTTTGAAAGTTGTCACATTTTCTGTGTTCATGAATAACTTTTCCACGCAAAAACGTCATTTTTTGCCCCTCCCCAAAAACTTTTTCTCTCCTAGAAACATTTTGGCCCCCCTGGAAAAATTCCTGCGGACGCCCATGAAGTGATAAATTTTAAAGCTCACAAGGAGGAAGTTCATCTGTAGAAAGCAATGCTCAGATAAATGGCGAGCTCTCACACACACGTAGAGCCCGACCGATGCAGATCCATCAAATGTAAACGTTCAACGTTCTTTGTCCAGGTTGCGCTGAACGATCTTCAGTATATAAATAAATAAATAAATAAATAAAATATGTCGGCCTATACAGTATATGCACGCTATAATGGGCATATAAACTCACTGTCTTAAAGTCTTGTGACAACTGCCCTCTTATACTAGAAAGACTACAAATAGATAGAAAATTATAACAACTTACCGTTTCTATAATTAAACTTTTCAATTTAATTTCGCAACGGTGGCTTCCTTGCTCGAAACGTCGCCATATGTATTCAGCGTTCTGATAGGCTCTGGTAGAACGCAAGGCCAACTAGGTCAGCTCCGGCAGCGCCCTTTGCCCAAATAGCCCATGATCTCGTCCAGGGGTAGCGTAGCGTATTGGCTCCTTTGTTTGAAACCCGGGCACCGCTGCGACCTTCACTCCCCGCCTACCGCGGTGATGTCACTTGTTTTCCGATTGACTCTGCCGCTGCGCCTTCCCCTCCAAACCTCTTACCCCGACTCTGACACGCGCCGAGTTTCGTTCAGTCTGCGCTATACCGGGGCCACTGTCGGTCCTAGCGGAGAAGTGTTGGCCCACCGTGGGCAAGACTATGGATCACGGAATTCTCCGACGCTCGCTAAGATGGTGACAAAGTGGTGGACGGACCACACTAGGCCGATCCCCCTATACTGCCGCCGCTTGCCCTGACTGATACCCTGCGGGGCCGATGGGGTTGGCTGTCTGGGTAGGCGACTTTCATTTCACCAGATGACGTCCATAGGCGGCTTTCAAATCACTCGATGACGTCCATAGGCGGCTTTCAACTCAGTCGCTCAAACCCATAGGCGTCTCTCATATCAATCGCTATGAGTATGATTTATTATTTATTAATTATCAACATAAACCAAGAAAGACTTCGACCCTCCACTTAATATCATTTAGGCATACACACACACACACACACACACACCAAACCAAATACACACACATCAAACCAAGCATACACACACATACACACACGTTTTGAACTCGGCCTTAGGCCTACTCATTCAAAATCTGTTATCAGAAATGGACTCTGCACTTTAGACACATCTTGCATTCCACAGAAGGGCTCTGTCAACCCAATCCTTCCGTTGATAATCCTTCTGATTAAATCCTTGTTCTCTTCGTACTTAACGCCTATTTAATGTTCACCTTTTGACATTAAATTTACGTATAAGTAGCTTATTTTTCTACTGTGTAGCCTAGTCTGAATTAATCACCAACACAGTTTAATATCTTTTCTTTAATGAAACAAACAGAACTCAATTCAATTACAACTCAACTAGTCAGCAACACTACTACCGAGAACACACGAATTCAAACTTCTCCAGTCAGCATAATTCTTCGCGCCTCTTGACACACCTGTCTTCTGTGCGCCTAAGCGAAATCTAATTATATACATATAGCGCGCCGCTGCCGAGATCGGCCGGCCGCGCGTGTCACTAAGACAGTACGACTAAACGTGATGCATCTATCATATATACATATACACGTGAAACTAAAGTAAGCGCACTAAATATATACGCTAATATCTCGCACTGCAAGACTGTACACAAAACTCAGTTCACAGGCTCTAAGAGGTGTTTATCCAAAAAAGACAATGGAACTATACACATGCTTGGCCACGCACACAACTCATAAGTCATGTTGAAGCAATCATTCCAATTAGCATGCTAGCATATTTCAAGTTTGCATATTCAGTTGGATTGAGAGTTTACATATAAAACTTAGGAATTCCAAGTTGTATGAGGGATTTCTACAGTAAAATGTCCACTTTTAGCGTGTGATGATGCACAAAGATGTGCAAGACATTGCAAGCAGGCATCTCTTGACGTCTAAGGACTGCTGGGAAGAGAGAGTTTATGTAGCAAAATTACAAGTTTTGAGAATGCAGAGACGCATATGAGGAGAGAAACGTATGTCTTTTAGGGTGTGAGGAGAGCTAGTATGAAGGTTTGCACAGTAAAATGTGAGCTTTTGAGTTGCATGAGTGCTTGTGATGGTGATTTCTATACTAAAATTACAACTTCTTCGTTTCAAGATTCGCAAACTAACCTCTCTTATTTTGTAAAGTCAGCTGGAGAGAGAGCTTTTGCAACAAACTTACAATTTTGAGGTTGTAGCGACACATGTGAGGTGAGAAACTTAGGTCTTTTAGGGTGTGAGAAGAGCTAGCATGAAGGTTTGCACAGTAAAATATGAGCATTTGAGTTGCATGAGTGCTTGTGATGGTGATTTCTATACTAAAATTACAACTTCTTCGTTTCAAGATTCGCAAACTAACCTCTCTTATGTTGTAAAGTCAGCTGGAGAGAGAGCTTTTGCAACAAACTTACAATTTTGAGGTTGTAGCGACACATGTGAGGTGAAAAACTAAGGTCTTTTAGGGTGTGAGGGGAGCTAGCATGAAGGTTTGCACAGTAAAATTTGAACTTTTGAGTTGCATGAGTGCCTGCTATGTCCATTTCTATACTAAAATTAAGACTTGTAAGTTTTCAAAGACATGTGGAGTTGGAAACTTATGAATTTTGGATTGCATGGGACAATGAACTGTATGGTTCAGTTACAATTCTTAGTATCAAACGTTGCACAGTTTGAGTCTGATACACTAAATTCTGAATTCTCGACTCTGAACATGTATGAAATACCAACCTGTGCAGTAAAAATTTGAAAAACTTAGTTTACTGAGATGTGCACAATGAAGATTTGGTCGTTAAACTTAAGACTTTTAAGGTTTCAAAGACATGTGGAATGAGAGTTTTAGTAGGACGCTTACGAATTTTTATTTGGGTAGACGGTGCATCTTTGTAGCATAAATGATCTCATTTTAGCTTATAAGCTCTCACATACTACATCTTCGCACGCTAAAAGTCGACATATTACTGTAGAAATCCTTCATGCCACTTGCAAGTCCTAAGTTTTATAAGTAAACTCTCAATCCAACTGCATATGCAAACGCGAAAGACTTCAGCCCCCTACACAAACCTTCAACGCATGCATCTTTGTGTCAAAAACTTGTCATTTAGCAAGTAAGCTCTCATGTTCTGCGTCTTCGCATGCTAAAAGTTGTCATTTTACTGTGGAAATCAGCATTCCATTTGTCTGCACAATGTGGAAATACTTAATCTTAGCAGCACTACATACACCTAAATGTATAATTTTATTGTAGGAATGTCCACTCAAGCTGTCTTTCTACCCTATGAGTAACAATTTTATAATGAAAACCTTGGTCTCATACTTCTTTGCATCTAAAGAAAGACAAAATTTTATAATGTAAACCAGCTTTTCAGTCCAAAAACCTTCGTCTCAACCATTTTATGAACTTAAAATTTGCCAACTATTGTAAAAACCCTCGCTGCAGCCGTCTTTACAAAGTTGAATGTTGTAATTCAAGTATGCAAGTCATCATCGGATGCATGTTTTCAACTTAAACGTTACCATTTTAGTGTAGAACCAAACATTTGCGTGTCTGTCAACCCTAGAAAGTTGGACTTCTACTCTGAAAGCATGCGCTTCAACCGTCTTCCCAAATAAAAATTCGTAAGCGTCCTACTAAAACTCTCATTCCACATGTCTTTGAAACCTTAAAAGTCTTAAGTTTAACGACCAAATCTTCATTGTGCACATCTCAGTAAACTAAGTTTTTCAAATTTTTACTGCACAGGTTGGTATTTCATACATGTTCAGAGTCGAGAATTCAGAATTTAGTGTATCAGATTCAAACTGTGCGACGTTTGATACTAAGAGTTGTAACTGAACCATACAGTTCATTGCCCCATGCAATCCAAAATTCATAAGTTTCCAACTCCACATGTCTTTGAAAACTTACAAGTCTTAATTTTAGTATAGAAATGGACATAGCAGGCACTCATGCAACTCAAAAGTTCAAATTTTACTGTGCAAACCTTCATGCTAGCTCCCCTCACACCCTAAAAGACCTAAGTTTCTCACCTCACATGTGTCGCTACAACCTCAAAATTGTAAGTTTGTTGCAAAAGCTCTCTCTCCAGCTGACTTTACAACATAAGAGAGGTTAGTTTGCGAATCTTGAAACGAAGAAGTTGTAATTTTAGTACAGATATCACCATCACAAGCACTCATGCAACTCAAATGCTCATATTTTACTGTGCAAACCTTCATGCTAGCTCTTCTCACACCCTAAAAGACCTAAGTTTCTCACCTCACATGTGTCGCTACAACCTCAAAATTGTAAGTTTGTTGCAAAAGCTCTCTCTCCAGCTGACTTTACAAAATAAGAGAGGTTAGTTTGCGAATCTTGAAACGAAGAAGTTGTAATTTTAGTATAGAAATCACCATCACAAGCACTCATGCAACTCAAAAGCTCACATTTTACTGTGCAAACCTTCATACTAGCTCTCCTCACACCCTAAAAGACATACGTTTCTCTCCTCATATGCGTCTCTGCATTCTCAAAACTTGTAATTTTGCTACATAAAACTCTCTCTTCCCAGCAGTCCTTAGACGTTAAGAGATGCCTGTTTGCAACGTCTTGCACATCTTTGTAACATATCCATTGTCATTTTAGCTTGAAAGCTTACACATCGTGCATCATCACACGCTAAAAGTGGACATTTTACTGTAGAAATCCCTCATACAACTTGGAATTCCTAAGTTTTATATGTAAACTCTCAATCCAGCTGAATATGCAAACTTGAAATATGCTAGCATGCTAATTGGAATGAATGCTTCAACATGACCTATGAGTTGTGTGCGTGGCCAAGCATGTGTATAGTTCCATTGTCTTTTTTGGATAAACACCTCTTAGAGCCCTTCTGTGGAATGCAAGATGTGTCTAAAGTGCAGAGTCCATTTCTGATAACAGATTTTGAATGAGTAGGCCTAAGGACGAGTTCAAAACGTGTGTGTATGTGTGTGTATGCTTGGTTTGATGTGTGTGTGTATTTGGTTTGATGTGTGTGTGTGTGTGTGTGTGTGTGTGTGTGTGTGTGTGTGTGTGTGTGTGTGTGTGTGTGTGTGTGTGTGTGTGTGTGTGTGTGTGTGTGTGTGTGTGTGTGTGTGTGTGTGTGTGTGTGTGTGTGTGTGTGTGCCTAAATGATATTAAGTGGAGGGTCGAAGTCTTTCTTGGTTTATGTTGATAATTAATGAATAATAAATCATACTCATAGCGATTGATATGAGAGACGCCTATGGGTTTGAGCGACTGAGTTGAAAGCCACCTATGGACGTCATCGAGTGAAATGAAAGCCGCCTATGGACGTCATCTGGTGAAATGAAAGCCGCCTATAGACGTCATCTAGTGAAATGAAAGCCGCCTATGGACGTCATCTGGTGAAATGAAAGCCGCCTATAGACGTCATCTAGTGAAATGAAAGCCGCCTATGGACGTCATCTAGTGAAATGAAAGCCGCTTATGGACGTCATCTGGTGAAATGAAAGCCGCCTATAGACGTCATCTAGTGAAATGAAAGCCGCCTTTGGACGTCATCTGGTGAAATGAAAGCCGCCTAATATCCACTACTAGTGCCTCTCGCACAGAGGCGCTCTCAGCACCGAAGCCCCGAAAAGACAGAAATGCCTTAAATTAAAGGAACGCGAAACTGATGAGGAACAGCCAGTCATAAGTTTGGAATTGGAATGAATGCTTCAACATGACCTATGAGTTGTGTGCGTGGCCAAGCATGTGTATAGTTCCATTGTCTTTTTTGGATAAACACCTCTTAGAGCCCTTCTGTGGAATGCAAGATGTGTCTAAAGTGCAGAGTCCATTTCTGATAACAGATTTTGAATGAGTAGGCCTAAGGACGAGTTCAAAACGTGTGTGTATGTGTGTGTATGCTTGGTTTGATGTGTGTGTGTATTTGGTTTGATGTGTGTGTGTGTGTGTGTGTGTGTGTGTGTGTGTGTGTGTGTGTGTGTGTGTGTGTGTGTGTGTGTGTGTGTGTGTGTGTGTGTGTGTGTGTGTGTGTGTGTGTGTGTGTGTGTGTGTGTGTGTGTGTGTGTGTGTGTGCCTAAATGATATTAAGTGGAGGGTCGAAGTCTTTCTTGGTTTATGTTGATAATTAATGAATAATAAATCATACTCATAGCGATTGATATGAGAGACGCCTATGGGTTTGAGCGACTGAGTTGAAAGCCACCTATGGACGTCATCGAGTGAAATGAAAGCCGCCTATGGACGTCATCTGGTGAAATGAAAGCCGCCTATAGACGTCATCTAGTGAAATGAAAGCCGCCTATGGACGTCATCTGGTGAAATGAAAGCCGCCTATAGACGTCATCTAGTGAAATGAAAGCCGCCTATGGACGTCATCTGGTGAAATGAAAGCCGCTTATGGACGTCATCTGGTGAAATGAAAGCCGCCTATAGACGTCATCTAGTGAAATGAAAGCCGCCTTTGGACGTCATCTGGTGAAATGAAAGCCGCCTAATATCCACTACTAGTGCCTCTCGCACAGAGGCGCTCTCAGCACCGAAGCCCCGAAAAGACAGAAATGCCTTAAATTAAAGGAACGCGAAACTGATGAGGAACAGCCAGTCATAAGTTTGGAATTGGAATGAATGCTTCAACATGACCTATGAGTTGTGTGCGTGGCCAAGCATGTGTATAGTTCCATTGTCTTTTTTGGATAAACACCTCTTAGAGCCCTTCTGTGGAATGCAAGATGTGTCTAAAGTGCAGAGTCCATTTCTGATAACAGATTTTGAATGAGTAGGCCTAAGGACGAGTTCAAAACGTGTGTGTATGTGTGTGTATGCTTGGTTTGATGTGTGTGTGTGTATTTGGTTTGATGTGTGTGTGTATTTGGTTTGATGTGTGTGTGTGTGTGTGTGTGTGTGTAGGTGTGTGTGTGTGTGTGTGTGTGTGTGTGTGTGTGTGTGTGTGTGTGTGTGTGTGTGTGTGTGTGTGTGTGTGTGTGTGTGTGTGTGTGTGTGTGTGTGTGTGTGTGTGTGTGTGTGTGTGTGTGTGTGTGTGTGTGTGTGTGTGTGTGTGTGTGTGTGTGTGTGCCTAAATGATATTAAGTGGAGGGTCGAAGTCTTTCTTGGTTTATGTTGATAATTAATGAATAATAAATCATACTCATAGCGATTGATATGAGAGACGCCTATGGGTTTGAGCGACTGAGTTGAAAGCCGCCTATGGACGTCATCGAGTGAAATGAAAGCCGCCTATGGACGTCATCTGGTGAAATGAAAGCCGCCTATAGACGTCATCTAGTGAAATGAAAGCCGCCTATGGACGTCATCTGGTGAAATGAAAGCCGCCTATGGACGTCATCTAGTGAAATGAAAGCCGCCTATGGACGTCATCTGGTGAAATGAAAGCCGCTTATGGACGTCATCTGGTGAAATGAAAGCCGCCTATAGACGTCATCTAGTGAAATGAAAGCCGCCTTTGGACGTCATCTGGTGAAATGAAAGCCGCCTAATATCCACTACTAGTGCCTCTCGCACAGAGGCGCTCTCAGCACCGAAGCCCCGAAAAGACAGAAATGCCTTAAATTAAAGGAACGCGAAACTGATGAGGAACAGCCAGTCATAAGTTTGGCCCTGAGCAGAGGGGGAAGGTCATTCCAGATTGTTGGACCCACTACAGCAAACGCCCGTTGTTGGGCCAATGCAGTTTTAGCCCTGGGAACAAAATGCTCAAGCCGATTCACAGAGCGCAATGAGCGAGAAGAAGATGCAGATAGCGGCTTTCGCAGATTGTTCGAGAGATATTTCGGGGCAGTTCCCTGCTGAGATAACAAGTAACAACAAGAATATATAACAAGTAATTTTTAGTCTTGCTTATTTTCGTAAATTTTCAGAAAACATCTAGTTTATAAATCACAGACATGCATTACGCATAGCGCTCTGTCGATGTGTAAGAAGATATAGTTGAGTATGAAGTCAGAGCCCGTTGTTGTAAAAGCAGCCTAGCTTGTGCTGCTAACTCAAACGCCCAAAATATCAACGCAGTTGGTCCAGAGATTCTGAACATAATGCCATCTGTCAACTATGGACAAATTGGACAGATGTGCCACGTGTGCCAACCACTGGTGACCCTTTTAATTTTCTGTGCATTGTTTACTTCAAATATCATTTCTGTTCTTAGTGACATTTTACATCATACTGACTGGTAACAGCGCTTTTGTGAGACTTTTGATAGACGCTATAGTGAGAATCCGGATGCATACATGCTATCACATGTATGTCTAAATAATACAGTCCACATGTCGATATAAGTCCATATTTTTGCTTTCTTTGCAAATCTGAAAAGGATTAGCCTATTTTTAGGTTTAAATTACAACATTTATTGACCGCGGAAAAAGTACGATATTCTGACACGATTTAAATAAGACTAAAGACTCGAAAAGTTTGCCAGCGCGATTTTATAATCATAAGGCACAACAATTTGGGAGAAGCGTGTGTCAGCAAGAGAAGGGGGCCGTACGAAGTTTTAATCAGAGAATATAGATGAGGTTATTTGCGTAATAGCAGGAGAGAAACGTCCACTGTCTGATATTATCATGGCAGATGGTAGCCTGTTGTCTCGAACGAAGCATCACAAATAAAGATCAACTTTCAACCAACGGGACGGAATGATGAAATAGATTCAGGGCCAGAAGCAGAGTCGAAAATGATGGACATGTAGGACCAGGGATAGAAATAGAGTGGAATGATGGACAGTAATGACGAATGAGAAGACTCGTGGAGTTGAGAGAGTAACCAGGAAGTTGGAAAAGATAGAACACATACGGTGGCCGGGAACAACCTATGGGGCAAGTGGGAGTGGCTACATGCAGTCAGTCTGGAGTGTCTGAGAGGATTGCGGATGGAGATCAGATAAAAGATAGCTATCATGGTAGACGAGACAAAGGGTATTCGGGAGGTGACTGACAATTATTGGTTAGGGCCCGGATCGCAGGCGACTTGGACTCAGAGAGCAGACAGAGATTCTCTTGTACTTTTGATCACAGTAAGTTCGCGTTTTAATATATCTTGTAATACAAGTGAGTGTCTCTTTCTTTTATCTGCTGGTTCCCGGTCTACCTGATAGGTACTCCATCAGCTCTTTTCAGCTATTCGTGAGCACAGTATTCCCCTAATTTGTAAGATAGGAAGCCCTTTCGTTTAACTAACTGTTAAATGTGAATGTAGATGCTTCTGTCGTGCTCACTTCTTAAAATACTGACTAAGATTGAGGTGACTTGTACATACAAAGTCTGCAGTCATTACAAAAGCATTTCTACTAAAGTATGTATACAGATAATGCAGCAGGCTACTGGGACTAGATAGTTTGTAAGGAGAGATGGTCTTTACTTGATTTATGTGTTATTAACACTGAGTGGTTTGACGACACGCAAGTTCTACCTGCTGGAATAAGCACACGTTTGAGGAAATCTGCTACCTTGTGTGCTCTTCCCTAAGCAGCTTTCATTTGAAAGTATTCTTGCATCTATAGAGAAATGGAAAGGTGCACTGTGGTAACTACGGTGAACTACAAAGATGGAATCATGTTCAGAATTTCTGTACCAAGCTCATAAATTTGTTCAGATGTTTTAAACATAATGTTTTACTTTCGATAGGAATCTATTTATCGGGTTCCACGTGTGCGCGCCGCTGATTATATAGGAGTGACACAATAGAAATGACAGTTAATATTAAAAAAACAGATATGGTTAATAGATTATTATATTCATTACCGTTTGTACTTTATTGTGTGTTTTACAGAAAATTAAGCTTAAGTATTTTGTAAGTTTTGGTAATAAAATTGCAATACTTTAAAGAACAACATTGGTATTGGTATTGTCGGCAGCTCTGGTTTATACATTCCGTGTTTATGAACTCCATCTTCGTACCCATACCAAAGAAGGGAGATGCCAGGCAATGCACAAATTACAGAACAGTGGCCTTGGTCGCACACGAAAGTAAAATTATCTTGAGGATTATTTTAGAAAGAATGAGGAATCGGACGGAGTCAGAAGTAGCGGACGAACAGGCGGGTTTTAGGAGAGCTAGAGGAACAAGAGACCAGATAACGAACTTGAGAATTATTATGCAAAAAGCCAACGAACATCAACAGCCCCTTTTCCTCTGCTTTGTCGACTTTAAAAAAGCGTTTGACTCAATAGCTCATGAAACACTATGGACGGCAATGATAGAAATGGGGTTCCCAGGACACATAATAAATTTGATAACAAAACTGTACAAAAAAACAAAAAGCAAAGGTCAGAGTGGCAGGAACATTATCTACAGAGTTTAAAGTCAGAAGAGGGGTGAGACAAGGATGTGTCCTGTCTCCAAGTTTGTTTAACATTCTGGCGGAGAAGGTGATGAGAGAAACCTTAGAGGGATACGACGGAGGAGTGAAGATAGGGGGAAGGCGGTTGACCATACCCCTAAGCCGCCGCCGTTAGCCGCCGAGCCGAAAAAATTTCTGCAAGCCGAAAAACCGCCGGAAATTTTGCGGCTTAGCCGAAAAACTGCCGAGAGTTATTTCACGGCTAGCCGCCGGAAAAAGTTCGGCTAGAACATGCACACAGTTGTGATTATAAAGTTTCCACGCTGGCTTGCTAATTTGTACTTAGTGGGCAATGAGCAGTGAGTGTTGACGTCAGTTACATGGCCGTCTAATCTTCTGTTGTAAGGGCCCTGCCCTGTCCAGGCTGTCATATGTTGCATATATTCCGAGTTCTACTTCCGGTTTTACATTCAATGTTAAATATTTGTAATTATTTATCTCTCGTGCAGGTTAGTGCAGAGTGCACACTCTTATTACTCTGCGTCAAAAGCGGCTGCAGTCTATTAACAGAATTTTCACTTTTTTGTTTCTGTGTATCTGTTTCTTTTTTCTCTCGCTATGCGGCTAGGTCTACACCTATTAATGCATGTCATTTGGTAGCCCTATTATTTTGTGGTTCTAACTTCCAATCAGTATTACATAGGCCTACTCGTAAATCGTAATTGAATTTGAACACGATGCAATGTACGTATGTGAACTGAAAGCATGAAATGTCCGTTTGTTTCTTAACATAATTATTTGAATTTATATCTAAAATTATTTTCAGACTGAGTGAATATTGCCCACCTTTCGATTTAAAAGTTGTCCCTAGTGTTTATTATATTTCTATGTTAATGATTGATACACTTATAGTTGAAAAAGGTAGTTTACACGCTTAAAGAGCGTAAACTACCTATTCGGCTAGCCGTAAAAATTTACGGCTAGCCGAAAAAGGTAGTTTACGCTCTTTTACGGCTAGCCGAAAAACCAGCCGTAAATTTGTTCAAGCCAGCCGTAAACCAGAAAAGTTACGGCTTAGGGGTATACGGTTGACGAATTTGAGGTACGCGGATGACATAGTACTAATAGCAAGCTCGGAGAAGGAAATACAAATACTGGTGGAGAGATTGGACAGGACGGGGAGAAAATATGGAATGCAGATTAATACGGATAAGACAAAGGTCATGACAACGACAGAGACCATATGTCAAATTAAGATCAACCAAGAAAATCTGGAGCAAGTGGACAGTTACATGTACTTGGGTTCGAAAATCGATAGGAGCAGCGACTGTGGGATAGAGATCAGGGTACGATTGGCAAAGGGATATGCTGTAGCTACAGACCTCAAAAAGATATGGAAAAGTCATGACATAACAAATGCAACAAAGATAAAGCTCTTGAGAACACTGGTATGGCCGGTGGCCTTATACGGCTGTGAGAGCTGGACACTGAGGAAGGAGGAGGAGAGGAGAATAGAAGCGTTTGAGATGAAATGTCTAAGGATGATCATGCAAATATTGTGAATGGAAAAGCGGACAAATGAATGGGTGCTGGAGGCTGCGGCCATGGAGAGGAATCTGCTGAGAACAGTCAAAGAAAGGAAAATGATCTATTTTGGACATATCATGAGAAGGGAGGGAACATGTATAGTAGTGTGGTCCAAAGAAATAAAGTTCAAGCTAGAAACCAGGACACCCTCTCAGTTTTTTAGACCTGTCGATAGTATTATTGAGATAAAATTTCAGCTTCCTATTCCAACTGGAAGATGGTGCTCAATGACATATAAATATTACCATATAGTAGTATTTGCTGTAAATCTTGATGCCGTATAACCTGGTCAACGTTTGTCATGGAGATGAGCTTGAAATAGTTTTATTTGTGCTATCATACTTACTTACTTACTGGCACTTGGAATAAAAAAAGTGCACAGTTCTTGTTGAAGGTCATGGTGCCCACGTCCTGTGTTTTTGGTTGACATGTTTTCAGAAGTGAAATTTTTGCATTACAATTGCTGCAGTGCTTGGCTGTGATCCTTCTGCCATGCCACTTTGAACCATCCACAGAGTGCGTAAGAAAGCCAGGATACAGCATGCTGAAGCCGTAAGATCTGAATTTGTACCAGATTACCACTGGTACTACACTGGGTTGCGAAAACCCTGCCTAAGATCTTTGGAGCAGAAAATGTTGACCGCCTGCCAGTGCTGGTCGACCTTTTTCCATATATTCAGATGGATAGTTAGACGTCGGCGGAAGAACGTATCAGCAGAATATCGGCAATTTGTTCAGTCATTCGTTCTAGTAACGATAATTAACGCCTGTGTGGTCTTGATTATACTCAAATATCGCAAAGCTGATAGACGTCTTCACATTAGCTTACTTACTTATTATTTTATGCTGCAGAGATTGTTGACGTCATCCAGCCTGTTGTAATTGACAGTATAGTATCAAGAAGATTCGTCATAACCAACTTTTGGGCAAAGTGAAGCCCTTGTGCATATGAACTTTTAAGCGCAAATGATCATTAGCCCGTAGAGTAATGGGGGAAGAGTGGAGCCGTAGAGTAATGGATAACACACTGGCGTGAAGAGCAGCAGGTACCAAGATCGAATCCCGTAGACCGACTCGCTAGGTACTTACTTAGTACTTAGTACTTAGTCCTTCCCGTGCAGAGCTGCACATCGGGCAACGCAGTTCCTCCATTCTTCTCTGTCCTTCGCCACCTCAACCGCATCCTCCACCGTCATCTCGAGACATCTCAGATCTTCTCGAACAGTTCCCATCCAGTTCTTCCTTGGTCTTCCTCTCCCACGCTTCCCCTCCGGAGTCCACCTAGTCACCTGGCTGGCTCTTCTATCATTATTCATGCGGGCCACGTGTCCCATCCAGTTCAGTCGTTTCTTTCTAATGATGTTCTCCAGCTTATCCTGCCCTGTTCTTTCTCTGACGGTTTTATTTGTGATCTTATCTTTCCAGGAGATGTGTAAAATTCTTCTTTGCCACCTGTGATGTGCTGCCTTCAGTTTTTTCCTGTTTGCTACCGTCATTGGCCACGACTCTGCTCCATACAGCAGGGTACTCAAAACTACCGCCTCATATAGCCGGATCTTGATCTTCACGCTGCATCCCTTACTTTTCCATATCCTCTCCAGTCTCCCGAAAGCCGCGTTTGCCTTCCCAATACGTACTCTTATCTCCTTGTCACAACTGCTATCCGCCGCCAACGTGCTGCCAAGGTAGCAAAAGTCATCTACCACTTCAATTGGTTTTGTTGTCGATCGCGATCCTGGCTAGGGTGGAGTGAAAATGGCAAAAAAAAATTTTTTTGTGAATTTCAATTAGCTACATATGTCAAAAGGTGCCAATAGATCAATAGAACACTGTGTAAAAATTACAAGAATGTTGATTAATGTTTTGATCGCCCTTCGCAACTTTTTATTTTGCAATACTAAGCGACATCAGAACGATATAGGTAGATTAGTGTCTACACTCTAGTCTACAGTCTACTGTACACTCTAGTCTACACTAGAGTCCACACTGCTCCACAGCCTAGGTAAGGTAGTCAACTAGTCAATAGCCATCTTAATGCAATCAGATGCCTTGATTATTACAGTATCTTTGATTTCAAAGTCACAAACAGTTACAAGGTGAGGTGAGAGAAGTCACGTTTTGACTCGAACGTGGGCATTAGCTGTCGAGAAGCGACGCGTGCACGGATGAAGCCATCTCGCGATTTCTGTCCACAAACAGCTATCGCCGCCTCGGTCACCAGCTTCACGTGTCTTTCCACAGCTTGCGTGTGGCTGGGGAATTTTGGGAAGGTGACTGTTGGAGTCACCTCCGTCGTGATGAGATGCCTTAGCTCAGTGTCTGTCATTGCCTTGATTACGGGAGGCTCCGAGATAGGGCAGACTGCCCAGTCGATCATGTCGAAGTATTCCACAGCGTTGAAGTTGAGTTTTGCGGGAACCTTGAACCTCCGTATTTGTCCATTGGGATCTGCTTCAGCTCTGGCCTTCATCACTCGTCGCAGGCCCAGCTCACGTATGTGTGGTCGATGGTCCGTCATCATGGCTAAGAGGAGATTCTCCGGGTGAGCGAAGTATGCGTTGCGATGAATGACGGGGTCGACGATCTTCTTGTGCTTAGGGCTGAGGTATCGTGACTTGACGAGGATCTGGTGAAGGTGCCTAGCTCCATCTTTGCATGACGACTGGGCTTTTATGGCGAACCACGTTGGAGCATATACGCGAATGATGAACGTCACCACCGTTTTCAGATTCTCTGACGGTTCCATGTCGCTGACATATAATCGGAGGATTCTATTGGCTGTCGTTAGCCATCGTGAGTGATTCAGGCAACCAGGGTTTCGCATTGCCAGATCGATGCTACATTCACCTTTTCTGATACTATTGCACATTTCCAATAGATAGCGCTGATCTGTGCTCAACTCCTTCGGGTCGACACTGGACAGTTGCTCGGTCAGTTGTACTGGTGCAAATGAAGAGACAGGCTGTTCGCTACACGTCACTAGCCTCTTTCCGATAGGTCCCGAGAATCCGCGCGGGCCTGTAGTCTCGCCGTCGAGTGCCTGAAATAGATGGCGCAGGGGCAGCTCATTGGCATGGAGCAGACATACCAGCCACTGCAAAAGATGCTGGAAGGTTTCTTCCAGTCGCCGAATAACGCCCGCTATGTGTCCCGTGTTCACATTTGTGCCGTCACACCCTACAACTTTAATGTTCTCTGTCTTCGCATTCCGCTCTTTCAAACTAGCGACAAATGACTCAGCTATGTCTTTGCTGGAGCCTGATGGCGCAGTCGTGTGGCTGAAGTATGAAGAACCCGGCTCTGCGATGATGCTTATGTGTTCTTCCGTGAGGTTTTTTTTGTGGTACTTGTTGTCGTTGCCGAGAACTTGTGTCAAAGTTTGATCCTTGCGGCCATCAAAGAATACTCCCTCCATGCCAGTGTGAGTGTGGTCGAACTGATAATCATTCTGCTGAAGTTCCTTCCGAGTTTTGCTGCGTTCTCGGCGGATCTTGCTTCGATCGATTACTTTAGATCGGTCGATCGGCGACACGAGACCAAGATCATGCAGAACTGATGTTGCTAATACAGCAGCCGATCTATCCGAGACTCCGGTCCGATCGCAAGTTTTAGCGAGTGAAGGTAGCGACATTGTCATTCTTTGACATTGGCGATTCTGCTTTGGCTTAGTTTTAACTGATTCTGGAATGTACTCAATCTCATCGACAGTGGCACTGTCACTGTCAGTGTCCGACGAGTCAGTGTCGTCTTCGGCAGAATTGGCTTGACTTTTTTCTCTCCAGCCTTATGCTTCTTCATTCGTTTGAGATTGGCTTCTTCTCGCTCGGATTTCCTCTTTAATTTTGACGTCTCCCCTTGATCTATACCGCCGATTATCATCTTTCTTGGTCCTCTCTGGTCTTTTATTATGCTATTGGATGGTTCTGTTAAACTGTGTCACATATGTAAATCAAACCTACCTTTGGCATCGTCGAAATGCTTCATTTAAACGCCCACTTAAATGGTTACAATGCCAATTATTTCAATTGGGCGAAGGGCGATCAAGCAGTTGTCAGAAAATAATATCATTTGGCAGGATTGTTACAATGGACATTTGGCACATTTTTAATAGTCTAGCTTATAAAAAGGAAAGAATTTTTTTTCTCACTCCACCCTAATCCTGGCCCCTTCTTGCCATTTCCCTATCTTCATGATCTTGGTCTTCTCTGGGTTGATAACAAGCCCGACTCTAGCCGCCTCCTCCTGCACTTTGTCTGTTATTTCTTTTATTCCATCCCAGGTATTGTCCAGCAGAGCGATGTCATCGGCAAAATCCAAGTCACTGAGTTTGTCGGCACTTATCCACCTCAATCCAGAGCTATTATTCTCCGTTGCTCTTTCTCGCTAGGTGGCGGTGGTTAAATGAATAGTAGGCCGTGATAGCACCCTGTGGCTGCCGTATAAACAGTTATATTCGACTCCTGTAAAACTTTTATCATGTGATTCTACTGTATACATGTATGTAAGGCGCCCTGTGTAACTGCCGTTTCTACTATATGTATGTTCACTGTACAGCGCTGTGCGGTTAGCAGGCGCTTAATTAAAAAAAGATTACTATTATTATTATTATTATTATTATTATTATTATTATTATTATTATTATTATTATTATTATTATTATTTTTGTCCCGAGGTATCAATGGTCCCTCAGGAATAGAAAGAAATTTAATGAAATTTGTTGTAGTTGTAGTGCTTCCTTTAGAAAAAGGCCTATTATTATTATAAATAAACAAAGAAACATATTATTATTATTATTAGGCCTATTATTATTATTATTATTATTATTTATTTTTTATTTTTTTTTTATAAACTAGCCCGGGGTTATAAGCTTCAATCCACACCACCACCACCACCACCACCACCACCACCACCACCACCACCACCACCACCACCACCACCACCACCACCACCACCACCACCACCACCCCATGTGTTATATTCTGAACGTGTTATATTCTGCAAACTAAGGTTAGGGCTGTTTTTTTAAATATGAAAAGCATGTAGATATAAATTTCAATCCCTCTAGCGAATAAGCAACAGAACTGTGAAATCAGAAAAATAACGCTGCTTAAACCGCCGCGCCATCTGGCGAGTGAGAATGAAAATAGGTTGAGTTGAATATTTGGGGGCATTTCGGACAGTTTTTGCGCCGGGACACCATGGAAGCGGTGAAAACGGGGGACGCCAAGCCTCACACTGGGTGTGTAATGCCAACCCCGAGACAGTAGTGAAGGTTTGGAGTGAAAAGGTGGAAGGGTGTAGAAATGCATCGCGGTCTAAGATATGTGACAGACAGACAGACAGACAGAGTTTCTTCTTTATTTATATAGATAAACAAAGATACAATACCAGTTGCATAAAATGAAGAAATCCCACGTGTTCTTCTAGATACAGTATAAAGGGTTCAGCTTCAGTAACGTGTTAGAGCCATGAGTGCTGCAAACATCAGTTTGAGATTAAAGAACTTCTCCTATCCATATGTACAACTAAACTCGCATACGCTTAATCTCAAGCCATAATTATCTGCATTACCGTTGCTTTTGCGGTCATTTTAAGATTTCTAGGAAACCATTGCCATGAAATGGGTTGCTGTTCTTTAACTCCAACACTATGGATTAATGCCCATATAACCATACAAAATGATCTTACAATTACATGAAATATTGCGAAGGCGCCGTGTGCAAAAAGAACTTTGAGGACGTATCAGTTGAAGGCTAGCTGACTCAGATTCAGTCTCCTGATTGATCGAATAAGGCTACTAATTACCGATAATTACAATCAGTTGTCGTCATGGACTAGAGGAAGGTAATTGACCTCAGTTCATTGAAGAGTATTGTGACGTTGTTCGCTTGAGAGATTTATCGAACTGGAGCGTGACTATAGACGGCGGTCTTGTGGTGATCCTGCGACGAATTGCGATAATTGTTTGAGTAAGTTGAGAACTCTTCGCAAAGCCATCCTTGCGATTTCGAAGTGGTGGCGAAACGGACGTTGGATAATCAATCCTACCCGAGTGGAAATAGGTTCTATGCGTCATTTTGCGTGAAGATATCGAAACAGAACGATCAGCAATGGTGGCCATTGAAACAGAACTTCGCAAGATGGGATCTGTCAAAAACTACTGAAGTGTAGTTGAATAAAGTACTAGAGCCAAGTTTATTTTAACAGTGAATCGTCAAGTTGAGGGAGGTAGTTTTAATTGTGAAACTTACATCTAACATAAACAGTAGATGTTGGTCTAAGTCAGGGGTTCTCAAACTTTATTTTTATTGTACCCCCAGGTAAAAAATTCGAGTGTTGGCGTACCCCAAGCAAAAAAATTTTCTTTGACTGCCTGTTCATGTTCATATCTGACATACACCATCAACTGAGCAAAGTTTGTAACATGATACATCTGTACTCTCATCTAAATGAATCGCCAAAAATTTCCTTTGCTTGATCCTATGAATGGGGATCTTCTTTACTTCAGAAGCTAAATCTTGAATGCGTCGGGAAACAGTACTATTACATGTAGACAAAGGAACAATGTCCAGTTTTTGGCAGCATTTTGTCCCAGCAGACAAGTCACAATATCTTTAGCAGCAGGTAATATTAGACTCTCCCCAATCGTGCGCGGTTTCCCTGTTTGAGCTATTCGCAAATTGACCAAATAAGATGCTTCTAAATTAATACTTGTCAGCTAGCTGCAGTAAACGACTTTAAACGTTTCTCACTTTGTAGCATTTCCATTTTTCTTCGTTTAAAAAATTTAAAGAAGTGGATGTTTTGTATTGAAATGTCGCAGTAGAGAAGGTTTCATTGAATTACTTGACAGTTTTACACTGCAGATGACACACTGAGGTTTCGGTTCATTTTCATCACCAAAGGATAAAATAGCTCTCGTCATACCGTCTACCGGCTGCGTACCGTTAGGGTCGACTTTGGTGTCTCGAGTGTCAGTCTCGGTAGATGAGTGCTAACGTTTGCGTTGAGAGGTTCTGGCTTTCTCTTAAGCGGTTGTTTTTCAACCATTAATCCGTTGTTGGTTTTAAAACAATAATGCTACTTTGCAGTATTGTGTTCGTGGTACCATGAAAAAAGTCATGACAATATAAATGATGCGGCTGTGACGTTTCAACATAAAAAATATATCATAGACACAGAATAGCTAATCAAAGAAAGATGGCATTAACTCACAGAAAATTAAAACTTTTAAGAACATTAAGCGCATGGTGGACGTAGCTAATCATAGAAAGATGGGCATAAACTCAGAAAATTTAAAGAAAAAGAAGCGTATGCGTATGGTGGTCGCAGAATAGTGACTTCAATAATCAATAGCTAATAAAAGAAACATAGGAATAAACTCATATAAATTTGTTTTCAATTTTATTTCGCGTACCCCTTAGCGACACCTGGCGTACCCCTAGGGGTACGCGTACCACCGTTTGAGAACCCCTGGTCTAAGTAACGATAGCCAAATTATATAATACAACGATATATAGAGTGTTACCATTTGAATGCATCTTTAACATAGACTTGCTGTTGAATATTCAATTAAAACTCTTAAAACGAATCAAGTGAATTGAATAACCTACATGTACACATGACATGACTGAAATAAGAATGGTTTATAATCGATGTTGGAATTGATTAAAAGTAACGGGGACAAGAACAAACCCCAGGCCTAAAGGGAACGTTACACACTAGAAATAATTATTTATGATTTTACATCTGTATCTTCGTTTATTTCAGATTTTTCGTTCTTCTGCACAAGTAGTAAATTGTCAACGGCCAAAACTACGAGGATGTTTTCATTGTTACTGATTTGCATGGGAATTGTTTCTGTAAAGGCTTACTCCGGTATAACATTTCCTGAAATTATTACATTCACATATATGTATGTATGTATGTATGCATGCACACGTACGCGTGTATGCTTATACTAGAGTTCTATGGGCAGATCCATTTTTGTTACCCGACCCATTCCCCTAACACAGGACCGTTACCCGTATCCGAACCGTACTCTAAATTGTTACCTGACCCGTAGCCGCGTGTATACTCGTTCCCGTAACAGTACCCGCCCGCTTTACTTAATTATGATGATGATAATGAGGATGATGACGATGATGACGACGACGACGATGATGATGATGATGATGATGATGATGATGACAATGACGATGATGATGATGATGATGATGATGATGATGATGATGATGATGATGACGATGATGATGATGATTATGATGATGATGATGATGATGACGACGACGATGATGATGATGATGATGATGATGATGATGATGATGATGACGACGACGACGATGATGATGATGATGACGATGATGACAATGACGATGATGATGATGATGATGATGATGATGATGATGATGATGATGATGATGATGATGATGATGATGATGATGATGATGATGACGATGATGATGATGATTATGATGATGATGATGATGATGACGACGACGACGATGATGATGATGATGATGATGATGATGATGATGATGATGATGATGATGATGATGATGATGATGATGATGATGATGATGATGATGATGATGATGATGATGATGATGATGATGATGATGATGATGATGATGGTGATGATGATGATAATGATGATGATGATGACAGTGCTTCTGCTTTTATGGACATTGTGCTGCCGAACTCCATTTATTACGGTTCATATTTTGTTAGATTTAGCGCTCACAGTCAAACGATATGCCAATTAAGCTACCAACTTATTAGCTACCACAGCGCAGCTGTGTTGTCCGCCCTAATAGTCCAGTCATTAAACAACAATTATTAATGGAGGTTTAACAAAATTTGAACAAAAGGTTTCTCGATGGTTTTCACCTGTTTGATACGTCTACATTACAAGAAAAAAGTTTACCAAAATCTGACTTGGGGAACTATGCGAAAATGGGTGAAATCCAAGATGGCCGCCGTCAAAATTAACCAAAGTGGAAAAAATTTCATATATGGAATCAGTCAAGCAAAAAACATCTATGATGAGTTTATTCATGTCAGCATATAGGTACATATACATGTTGTGGAATGTAATCTTAAAGTTAAATGTTATAAAAAAAAGTAAAAATGGCCACCAAGATTTGACGAAAAAAGTAAAATCATCATATCTACATAACTAACGGTATTAGAAGGTAGATAGAAATATCTATCAATTAGCAGATATAATATTCAAATCCCTGACATCTATAATTATATTCACTTTTCATGACCAAATTATAATATCAATGGAACTGTAACATGTACATGGTCTAAATACATTTTACTTGAATTATTGGATAGACAGTGACAGACATTGAGCAGGAGCGTGAGAGGTTGGAGATGTGGGTAGAGAAGGAGGCCAGTGGGTAATAAGTGAGACCAAGATTGCGAACAGGGGAGTCGCAGGTGAAGGTAAGAGACGAAGTTAGTCGATAGGTGTATAGAAGGGTAGGGGGTTTCTTGATTTGGCCAGGAAGGCCTAGGATGATGAATTCGGTTTTGGAAGTGTTAAGGCAGAGAAGATTGTATGAGATCCATAGAGAGATTTGGTACTGACTGAACAACAGGCATCGACATGAACAGAGACACATCCATACCGCAGAAACTTGAAAAGTTATGGGGGTCTCAGGAAAATAAGTGGAATCTCCAGTTCCTGGTTTGAGATATTGCTTGGAATCGAGCCTATATTAGCATCATCGCAGGCTCTCTTGTATCTGATAATGAAGCACTGCCAGCAACAGCGATTGGTGGCGAAGAGATCCCCGACCTACTGAACTGGATCGAGGAGGCAGATGCCAGGCTGGTGGTGCATGTAGACTGGGCTGTTCGTGTGCAACAGCACATGACTGCTACACTACACACCATACTTCCAAGACCAGGGGTTGCAGATGTGGTAGCAGTATGGGACTGGTGAAAAGCAGCGCGTGCTTTCACTGCATCAAGCGATTTATCGACTGGGAGCATCACTGACCAAAACAGTGATCGAGGGACATGTGTTGACCGGAGATGACTGCTTGAGCAAGATGGGGTCTAAACACGCAGCGAGGGCCTGTGACCCAGTGCAGTATCTGACAAACTTTGGAGAGGCAGACACATTGTTAGAGCAAGATGCGGAGAAGTACTTGGTACGTGTCTGGGCAGGGACCAGGTCAACTACAACCTCTGAGACGTTCGACCAGCTGAAAGTAGAAAACTATATCAGAGCAAGTGTTGGAATTGACGCTGTTCTTCCTACAAGCAGTGAGATCAGAGCCAGAGGCCGCATCCAACGAGGAGCCTTCCTGGTGCACAAGGCATGCAAACTACTTTCGACAGCCGTCGAACGCGAGGCAATACTACAACCAATAGAGCATGGATGCGAGGAATATTTCGATGCGCTGTTCCCATCAAAATGTCTTAATCCCTTGACACGGAGTCTGCTCACAGTATGCAAGTGTGCAGGCAAGTGCGACACTCGACACTGAGGCTGCCGTTCTGCTGCAGTTTTGTGCGTCATATATTGCTATGGGAAAACAGAAAACTTGTCCTGTAAAAACCTACAACGCAAAGACTAATTTTCTTGCACACATTCAAGACAATCTTAATTGACATTTTTTAAGACAATCTCAATTGATGTATTGAAAAATAACATAATACAATATCAACATGTCATAATTAGTGAGTTAATTAGTCGAAAAAGATATATAATCAGCTGTTTCTACTGATAAATTCGGCCAAGTTTTTAATTAGGCCTATATTACAATTAGTTGAATTAATTTGTTGAATTAGAGATATTACACCTGTTTCTACTGCTAAATTCAGCCAAGTTATAATCGAAGTCGTCGATATAACAAAATGACCTTGACCGTGACCTTTCAAGGTGAAGGTGACCCCTAATGGCGAAAACAATATCTGAAATGAGAACCACATACCGAAATAAGTAACACTAGAGGCATTACTCGTGCATATACTCTAAAAACAAGAAAAGTGAAAAAATTTCAAATATGGCCGACGGCGGCCATCTTGAATTGCGTTTTACATACAAATGTCTCAAAATTTCAGAGGGCTCCTAGGCTAACATTGATTAGTAGACCCTAACAGATCATCCTGCCAAATTTGGTGCTTTTATCCGCCAGGTAACGATAATTTAACTAAGCCACCTCACCAGATATGATATTTTTTTTCGTCAAATCTTGGTGGCCATTTTTACTTTTTTTAATAACATTTAACTTTAAGAAAACATTCCACAACATGTATATGTATATGCTGACATGAATAAACTCATCATAGATGTTTTTAGCTTGACTGATTCCATATATGAAATATTTCCACTTTGGTTAATTTTGACGGCGGCCATCTTGGTTTCACCCATTTTTCGCATAGTTCCCCAAGTCAGATTTTGGTAAACTTTTTTTTCTTGTAATGTAGCCGTATCAAAGAGGTGAAACCCATCGAGAAACCTTTTGTTCAAATTTTGTTGAACCTCAACTGTTTAATGACCGGACTATAATTTGATTCGGAACTTAGAAGAATTCAGAATTAACCATGTTTTCGTCCAAATTTCTACATCTTCACGGCCGATAACAAAACGGGTGAAGACTACTGAAGGTGCGTCGTCAAAAATTGTTAACGTTAAATCTTTAAATTTTAATTAAGCAACCGTATTAGTCCTGGGGTATATAATGTGATCCATTGCCTAGGGCGATGTTAGCCTCGTCATTAATTATCTCTTCTCCCCAGCCTATTATGTCCCATAGTAGATGTTATATAGCGCTTTAGGCGCAACCAGCTTTTAAAAATAAGGGGACACCACTTTTAAGGCGCCTCAGAAGCCGTGATGGCTTATAATGACATAATTCATATTATGGCGCAAAATCTAGACATATCTACGAGACGCTTTTCGATTCAATAGAGCGCATTTTCTGCGGTTTTGACGCAGCAATCAATTAGCCAATCAATTAGTCAATCAATCATCAATCAACCGAAATAGTCATTCAATCAGTCAATGAGTCAAATGAAAATCTACACATCTCTTTAAGATTATCTACTCAGAAACTCTGTATTTCCTCTGGTCCTATGCAGCGGTTTAAACGCATTTTCAATCAATTTATCAATCAATTAGTCAATCAATCATCAATCGACCATAATAGTCACACATTCAATCAATCAGCCAATCGAATTCTATACACCGATCTACTCAGAAGCTCTGCATATTTCCTCTGGCACCATGTCAGGTTTTTAAAACAGTCAATCAATTGGTCAACCGAAATTTATATAGCACCCCACCCCAGGGACAAAAAATAGGATCGTGGATTGCCTTAACACATCAAACCGCAAAAGTGTCGTTTGCTGCCGGCCGAGAACCTCCCACGAGGCCGGCCCAAACCATTGGAGTGTGCCAGTAAAAATTATAGCCCACTAATCGTACGGCGGTGGTGCGCTAGGAATTACAGACCCACTACTCCAACCACCTACGATGAAAACTTTTATTTTGAGGTTTGTGGGCAAGACCCAGTGCTGGTTAGTTTCTTGATTAGTTCTGCCACCATCTGGTCTTTGCTTTGACTCGACAACTCTTTTTTTCCATTCTTGCTTTGTATATCACGTTTCATCGTTCTATATTTCTCCTCCTCTCCCAGAATAAGTTTATATTCTTCATCGCTAATAGCCGTGTCCTCCAACGCCTTAGAAATGTGATCATGAACAGTGTTTAGCTTACTCTCCGCCAAAATACAAATTTCGTCGTGTTTTGAAGCTTTAGCAACAAAACTTCTACTAATAACATTTCCAATAATATCCAGAAAACTCGTCGCTATGGCTAAACTCTCCAGAACAATACCAGGAATAAAACCAATACCAGTGGCTAACATAGCTGCCCCACCCACCCCAGTTCCAAGACTAACCAGAGCAAGGCCGGCCGAGGCCCCATTAGCCACATCTACAACCCTCTTATACTTTTTGCACAGTTGTCCGCGACTTATCGCCTCGGACCTCAGGAATGCTTCTATTTCGCCAATCTTCTGCAGACGAAATGTTTGCGACGTCGTGTCTGACGAAATTGTGGACTCCATAAGCGTTGGGTACAAAGACATAGTTTTTACAGTTGCTCTATCAGTAACGTTACGTTTAACTCAATAGTTGAAGTACTTAAAACGCCTATCTTTTTTCCTTCAATTCGAAAACTCGTTTGTCCTGGAATGAATATTGCCCTAGATGCATCAAATTGTCCACTTTGAATGTCAACTGTACGATCGATGCTACCCGCGGCTGTAATAATGCGAACTGACGCATCACCGGTACTAACACCAAACATTGTAAGCCTCCAGAATCCGCGGTCTAAAGAGACCGTCTCATTGTTAGTTTGCAACGTAATATAGGGATAGCGTGCCGCGGTCAATGGAAGCGTTTGCCACGAACTTAGAGTCACAGTTTTGGTTGCTGTGTAAATATCGCGGCTGTGGTAATCATCCGACACGAAATCGATGTGAATTTGGGGAACCGCGTCTAACATATCTGCGGTGGGCTTAGGGATACTATATCCCCAGTTGGTAAGGCCAACCAAATCATCGAGGTTGTACTTGTGCATATTTGTTTCTCCTTTCTGCCGGAGATAACCACGAATCTTGTAGTGTGAGTCGGCCATTATTAAGTCTTATGTGTCTCCAACTTTAAAATATGTGTAGATCTGAAAGTGGGATATTCCAACAGTAGTTTGTGGCGGCGTGGCGGAAAGGACCTGCAATTGGAAAACTTTAAATGCAGTTTCATTGTTGATGACGATGCCACGCCCGGAGGTGAGCTGTCGTGTGGTGTTAGTGTTGATGGTGAACTCCTTTGCAGAATCAGTCAAAGTGACGTTGTAGGAGAGCAGGTCAATGAATGTAGTTATAGGAACCCCAGTATCGTAGGAATGTCGATAACCCCCATTAATCTTCCAGGACGTGATAGACGCTGTAGTAGGACTAGCTCCCCCAGCCAGGCTAACCTTCCATATTCGCACAGGCGTCGGGCATTCAATCTGTAGAAAAGTCCCTAAACTACTACCAGGTGCTGGTGCGGAATGCGTGGTCCTCCACTCACCAATTACTCCAGAGTTAAACGCCATATACGGCGGGTAATCAGTGAGAGTAGTGCTGGCCTGGGCCATAAAACCCGTTTCGGAAATGTTTTTGGACAGGGGTGGAATGTGACCTGTATGGTTAAGAAATTTGATGCTGTTCACGTACTGTCTTACAGCGGCCTCTTTACTGTCTGTATACCTTTTAACCACAACAGCCTGATTGTCGACATATTGTTTATTGGCCACGTTCAAAGGCTCCGTCGGTATTTTATTTAATTTTGTCATTTTGCCGGTTACGATTCTCGTCACCTGCCCGATACTCGCCGCGTCGGTATTAGTTGTTGAGGCCCCCGTGTAAAGCCCAGTCACCCTCTTACCGCCCATAGCTAAATTTCCAGTCATTGCGTCGCCAACTTTAAGCACGCAAGCGCTCCTGACCATAGCGTCTTGTTCTTCGGCGTAAGTTTTTGCAGCTTCGGCTTTCTGGTCCGCGTACCCCCTTGCGGCGGCGGTCTTTTGATCTGTATACAACCTCACGGCCGAATTAATCGCGGTGTCCTGATCGACCGCGTACTGCCTAGCAGCAATATGTTGAACATCAACATATTGTTTGTTAACCACGTGCAACGACTCCGTGGGAACTCTATCGAGGCTCAATAGAGCGCCGGCGACCGCTGTTGACACTTGTTTCCAACTCGCTGCGTCGCTATCAGATCCTGGAATCTCTGTTGGAAGTCCAGTCACTCGGTGGCCACCCATAACTAAACTTCCAGTCATTACACTTCCAGATTTGAGCACACACGCGTTCTTGACGATAACATCTTGCTCGTTGACGTAACTTTTACAATAACGTCCTTTTCGTCCGCATACTGCCTAACGGAATCTCTCAGCACCTCGTTCTTCTCGTCCGTGTACTGTTTGGCATCGATAAGCTTCTGGTCTGCATGGTTCTCGGCTGCGGCTGCCTTCTGGTCCGCGTACAGCCTGACGGCAGTGTCCAGCAGAATGTCCTTATCGTCTGCGTAACGTTTAACGAGACCAGTTGCCTCGGAGCTTAAGCCGTCTGCATACAACTCGGCTTGGTGCGCCCGCTCTTTCGCGTACTCCGTTATTTGTTTCCAACTCGCAGCGTCGGACTCTCCCACCAATTCATCCCAACCCTCGTCTTCACTGTCAGATCCCGGAGTGTCCGTGGGCAAACCAGTCAATTTATGACCGCCCATTTTTAGAACGCCAGACATCGTTCCACCGGTGATTTGTAGGTTGTCCTGATCTATGATGTCTGCATAAGCCTTTGTCGCGGCGTCCGTTTCCATCGTGGGCGTTCCCACGTTTGTCAGCCGAAAACCTCCAGCCGATAGAATTCCCAACATGGTATCACCCGCCTTGTGAACGAGCCCAGCGGCGCTTATCTGCCCCCCTCCCACTCCACCTCCACCGTCTCTTCCAAATTTATCAACCGGCATTTTTTATACAAACAGGCTGGTGGAAGTCTAACATAGGTCAAGAACGATATCTTCAAAATTCTTTCCAGCAGCGAGCTCTCTTAGCACGAGAAGACAGAGATGACCACAGACCACATCATCGGGCCCCTGCAGCTGGAACGTCTGTGTCCTTATAGGATTTTTTAAATATCGAGAAATTTCGAGAGGCGGATCCAGCCCATAACTATCAAAATAGACTGTTGTAGGCCTATCTATCCAATAGGCGACCCAGTGAGTACCATCACCGGAACCGGAATCTAAATTAACAACTCCGCACTCCTTCTCACGAGCCACGGCGGGCAGACCATCCCGCATGAAAACACCGCGGAAATGCGGCAGCGCCCCGGCGGTTTTCTCTATGTCGAAGTTGCTAAGAGGTTTTAGTTTTTTTGCCCGATGTAGAGACCGGATCCTTTGCACATCGGACAACAGCCACCATAAGTCTCGTGAGACTTATGCTCACGCCCGAGATATAAACCGGACCCACGGACCTGGGCCTCGAGTTCGCGATTGTGACGAGCCGCCTCCGCCAGTGCAGCGTCGCTGGCCTGTTTCTGGCGCAGAGCCTCTGCATCGCTGGCCTGTTTCTTGCGCAGAGCCTCTGCATCGCTGGCCTGTTTGTTGTGCACGGCCTTTGCCACCTCGGCGGCCCCACCAGCCACGGCACCCGCCGCGCCTAACCCACCAAAAATCAGTGGGAGGAGAGCCAGCAGTGGAAGAAAGCCGCCAGATTTTGTCATCTTTTTCAATTGCGTTTTGGTGAATCTCAGCTCCATACCAACGCCTTCCGAAATCTTCTTCACGATTCGGGCGGCTTGAACTTTTGTCAGCGCGAGCTTATCGTCTCCACGAAGCTGGCCATGAGCGAGTCGGATCGTGGCACCAGTGCCGGCGCGCGCAGCTCTAGCTAATGTTTGCTTTTGCCCTTCGGTCAGTGAAAGGCCGAACGCAACGTATTCAGTTTTCATTTTCGGAAAAAATATATCAAAAGAGGGACTTGTATCTAAATGTGAAAAACGATTTCTAGTAAACGACGTTGAATTTGCTGCCATCCGATTCAAAATTCAGGAGTCGGTCGCTGATCAAGACGGCATAGGCTGTCGTATTATTTGGTACCACTTCGTTAAAGTCCACCTTGATTTGTATGTCCTGTACAGAGGTTTTTAGTCGTTCCGATTGCCTGCGCACGTCCAGGACGAAGATCGGAAACAAATCTACAAATTCGATTGGTGTCAGTTGGCATGACGATTCACGCGCGTCTATACCGCAATATTCTTCCTTGAAGTCACGTAGGGCCTTGTAAGCGCGAGAGGTTGTCCTCTTGGTGAAGTCGAGATTCATGTCAACCATCTACAAATGTGAAATGGTAGCGATCGGTGTTGAGCAAAGCGAATATGTTGCGAACCTGTGCATGGTCAAACAGTGCCGGATTCTGGCCTTGATGTGCATTCTTTCCAGTCTGAAAAGCAACAAGAATCCAGCGTGGCTTTTCCGTGCCCGACTTAACACTCAAACGCCAGGAAAAAGTCGTCGCTCGTGGCACCGCAATGTTGTCGCATTGCATGGCGCGGAATGCCACAGGTACCTTAATCTTGGCTTCAATCTGCTTCATAAGCATGCTTTTGTACTCCAGAGCGGGTATTATATGCGGCATGAACCAGGAGAGTTTAGTCAGCGCGATCTGGCCATTGGTCGCAGCGGCTTCCTTGAAGATCGCGTCTGCATCTCCCTGCCGGCTCAGCAGTAAGGAGTGTTTAATCCCGTATACGACTTTGTGGTAATCATCGCAAAAGCCGAATAGATGTCTTAAGGGAACGATGAATGAAAATGTGCCAATAGGGACGGGTTTTCCAATGATCATCAGTCGACGGGCCTCGAAGCCGATATTAGCGGCCGCCGCCGCCGCACTCGTGTCCTTTTGCCAACACATGTTTAAACCTTCGCCTTTGGAAAAATCATCGCCGTATACCAGCATGCCTTTCATCGTCGTGGCTTGCCCAGGAGACATGACATTCTCTATCTCGGTGTTGTTAGCCAAGTATCGAATCTGAGAAAACATGTACGGGATGGCGTTGTTGATGAATGACACCAACGAGTCTGCGATGTAAGCCGCGCCAGTTGATGTAAGCCTGCCTTCCACAAGAAGGTAGCTCTTAGAAGGTTGCGTGAAAATGTCTTGGTTCTGGATGTCGATCTGTATGGCCTGGCCGTTATTAATAGCCGCAGGATTTTGTGATTCATACTCGCGATATTCAAACGATTCGATGCTATTATCATCGGGCACCGCCGAAGCGATGTCCAACATTTCACTCGGCACGTCAAATGCCGCCATTATTATAGCTAAAAAAGTTCAAGCTTCAATTATTAATCATGCTGTAAATGAGTTTCATATGTGGTGGGTTAAAGATTTTTTTGCGTTTTGTGATTATTTTTATTTCATTTTGCGAGAAACAACCCTTACCGCCGCGACTCGGCTTTATAGTCTTGAAACCGGATCCAGCAATGCGGCTGTTTATGTCAGCCATTGTCGGAACAACGGGTGGCGGACTCAAAGCCAGTTGTTTTAAGTATTCGATGCTCTTGTCGCTGAGCGCCTTCTCCAAAGGTGCGGGAACAACGGGCGCGGCAGATGAATTTTCATTTCGTAAATGAGCTTCATTTACGGCCGCAGCGCGTCTCGCTTTCACGGCATCAACAATTTGCCTGACGGCAGATGCTGTTGTGGCCCCAGCTTTCGCGACATTACCAACCACCTTGGCAACGTTCGTGATTGCGCCTCTATTCGCCGAAATAAAGGAGCCTGCACGGCCAAGGAAGCCCGCGATTTTGGGTATCCAGTCGAAAAGTCCACCACCCACGACACGACGCCGCCGCTTTTTAACCCCAAGAACCAACATGAGAATATTTAAGTGTGAAAATCTACGCACTGCGGATGTGAAACCTTATAGTTACTGTCTCACCGCGGAGGTTTAATTGTTCACCATTCTGGTCGGTCAGCCACACACGAATGCCCTGTACGTTACCAGCCGGTGCAACTGGTAGGTACACAAGATTTTTCGGAGACTCGATTACCTTATAGCCGGGCGACACATCCGGGAAAAAACTGTAGATTACTGGCAGCTGGCTACCATTGCGATACGATCCAGAGATAATGTCACAATTTACCAGGATTGTGTCCACCCGGAGAATATCGACTGGATTTTCTCCCTCTTTATAACCAAGACCAAGCCTCTGAGGGTTAAAACCGAGCGTTTTCCTGATGGTAGATGCGGCCATATCTACCTTATTAATAAAGGGCATTCGTAATTTTTATGAAAGCGCGTAGGGTGGATGCGTTAGCTCCTATAGTAATAGGAGAATTAAAGCCGAGTTGAGCAACACCTGTCGGCGGCGGATTTTGCTTTTCTAACTGCCGGCTGATTTCATCGTTAATCTGTGCGATCTCGTAGCTTCCGTCGGGCAAAATGATCGTCTTCCACGTCGCACCATTGGTGGAGCTGTAGACGAACTTGTTATTTGAGCTGTCAATGTTCGGGATCGAGTTATAAGTTTCAAGATTGACCAAAGCAAGCTCAAAGCGTCTTTTTGGATCCAGGTACAGCGGTGGTGAGAAAGCCGTGGTCCACCCTGTAGTATCTGAGGAAACAACTATACTAAAATTTTCCTTAGGCTGCAAAAGTTCTCGAATTTCTTCGAGGAGTTTCTCCGAGCGTTCCATCTTGTGTACTTTATTTTATGAGCATGTTTCTATTCAATTCGAGTGCCAGCTCTTTGGAGATCGCACCGGAACGCAGTAACTCGTCGAGAATGGCGGAGATTTCGTTGCCGAGACCAGTGTTTCCCGCGGCCTTAGAGGCCACCAAAAGCTGCAACCTCTCTACCAGGGCGTTTGGATCGTTATAAAATTGCACCGCGCCCCCACGAATCAGCTGGAACTTTTTACTTTTCCGGCCATGAATAGGCAGACCAGACATCTGTACGAGCTTTTTAAAAGTCTCGTTTGCCTGAGGCGACTATTGCTTAGTCTTAACGAAGCGTTTTGTTAGTAAATTGAACAACGACTCATCGGCCGGAGATTCGAGAACGAGGTTGCCACCTTTAAACACTCTCAGTCTACCGGCAGACAACGCGACGGGGTCAACGGAGAGCTCACCCAAGGCGTTACCTTGTAATTTCAGAGGAACGGCTGGGACACTGAAACCCTTTCCCTTTTTGATGAGGCTGTGGCCCTCTATCAGTGTATCGATTCGCTTTTTATATTCCCTTAGGGCTTCGATATCTGCAGTCACCGCATCTACCTTTTCTTCGTCTCCTTGCTTATTAGCTTTCTTTTTCTCTTTGCCCAGGGTGTGGCGATTATAGTGATTGACCTCACCGATTATCTTTTCAGCACCTGCCTTGTCGGCCAAATCGAGCTCGCTCGGAGGTCTGAAGCCGTGCCTTATGATTGCCTCGACGTTGAGATATTTGTTTGGATCGACTAACAATGCGTGGGGGATACGGGTGGCTGGAAGCGCTGGAAGGGCTGGAGCAGCTAATGTTCCTGCTGAATCACCGAACAACGCCGCTATCGGGTTAAAATTAGCAGACTCTGAAATCTGCGCCGGCAAATCCTGTAAAGCGCTGGTAACTTTCTGCAACTCCTTAGACGTAGCCACCTGGGATTCAGCCGTGGCTGTAGCTATTGGTTTGAAAAGCTTTGCCGCATCGTACTGAAGGTTTGCCTCTCCGAGTTTCTCGTCCACGAAACGCTGTCTCAATCGATTTCTCCGAGCTAAATAATCCTGAGTCAACGCGTCTCGCTCCTGTTTAGACGAAACTTTTGTCCACATCGTCTTTGTATGTCGACTATATCTTGCCTATATCATGTCTTTAAATACTTGCCTTGGGCTTATAGAAGCGATCGAACCCGCAACGATATTTTCCGTCGTACACCTTGGACGTCAAATCTATGACTGCAAATCCATATGGCTGGGCAGCACACTCGCTGAAGAACGTACGGAACTCATCGAAAGACATGTCGCCGCCTACGAACGTATCGTGAATGGCTCGCAAATTTTTGCTGTCTTGGTTGAAGAGGACGATAAGATTAGCATTGTCACGGATCGCTTGCTTGGGAATGCGGAAGTAATTCGGCGTTAAGTAGAAGCAGTCCGCGCCACCGTGTCGACCCATAGTGAAATACCTTTCGATGGGCGACTGTTTTTCAAGCATAACGTCATCGAAAACTAGAAGGCTTCTGGCATTCTTATTTAATGATTCAACTGGAACTATTTCATCTGAGCAAGAGTGAAAGGAAGCCACTTCCTTCCCGGCAACTTTTTCGAGTTCTGTTATCCAGTCCCGAAGAAACTGATATTTTTCCTGTCCCAGAGACTTCGAGTAGAGGTATAGCCGATCAAAACGCAGGTACCCCTTTTTCAGAAGGAGGTTGAGCAGTAGGTTTGTTTTCCCACATCCGCTAGGCCCGCAGATTATACACCGTATACTGGATGGCAACAACCAATGGTGGTGTTTTTTCCCATCGTCGGCTTCGAGATCGAAATTTGTTATTTCCATATAGAGACAACGAGCTATGATTGTATTCAACGAAAACAATGTATTGCCTACGATGTAAGAAACATACTGAGACTTCAAATGAAACAATTGTCGAGTTACGAAACGGCCGGCCAGCCAAGAAGGGAACCTGTGCCGTCTGCGGTGCAAAGAAGAGCCAGATTTTGCATTCGAAAGCGCGAAAGACTGGTGGTTCTCTACTGAATAGGGCCCTCAACGCTCTACCTCTACCAGAAATGCATATGAGCCTTCCATCCGGTATGCCTTCGGAAGATAATCCGGGAGGTTCTTTCCAGAATACAGGAAAGTACTCTTACCGTGGACCATTCACAAAACTCGATAAACGGCTGTCACAGCGCTATCACGGTGTTAATCAGCTCGACCGTGCGTGCCTCCACCACGATGTGGCTTACGCAGTTCATAAAGATACCCCAGGGCGTAACCACGCAGATGACATCCTCGCTGCAGCCGCGTCGAAGATCGCACTCACCGATGAAACTCCAGATTATGAGAAGAAGGATGCCCGGCTCGTATCGGCCATTATGTCAGCAAAGTCGAGGCTGGGGATGGGTGTTGGACGGCGGCGCAAATGAAAATCATTTGTGTATGTGTTTACCTGTTTGTAATATATAGTTTACTGAAATGTCTAAGAACCTTTCCGCCGTCTATTACAGCCCTAGAGGTTACTGGCGAGGTAAGGCTGCGGTGAAAAATCTAGCCTCAGCCGCCAAAGTTTCCGAGGCCGAGGCTCGCGATTGGCTGAAGAAACAAGCGGTGTGGCAGATTTATTTACCCGTTCCACGCCGCATACCGCGTCCAAAGTTCGAGGAAACTCGACCAAACGCCGTACACCAAGCCGATCTCTTGTTTTTACCTCACGATAAAGTAGGTCGCAAGACTTATAAATACGCCTTGACTGTTGTCGATGTTGCTTCACGATACAAAGAAGCAGAACCGTTGATCAACAAAAGTGCGACCGAAGTCGCCGCCGCTTTAAGCCGGATCTATAAGAGGGGTCCATTGACTTGGCCTCGACTTCTTCAGGTCGACCCTGGCCGCGAATTTATGGGTGATTTTACACCGTTGCTGGTGAAGCACGACGTTCTTGTAAGACGCGGGCAGGCCGGAAATCATCGCCAACAGGGCATCGTTGAACGCTTTAACCGTACTCTAGCTGAGCGACTTTTCGGTGCCCAGTACGCTCAGGAATTGCTCCTGGCTGCAAGGGGGTCATCCGAACGGTCAGTGGAATGGGTTCGACGATTGCCAGAAGTTGTAGCTGCATTAAACAATGAGCCGACGCGTTTGCTCGACATGAAGCCGGTTGAAGCGATGAAAGCTGCTAAAGTGACACAGAAGCCCTCTCATTCACAAATGAAAACTCGTTTGTGGAGAATGGATGAGCCTATTCTTGGCCACAACGTTCTCGTTCGATATTTGTACGCTCCCGGCGAGCTTGAGGGTGGTAGCAAACGAGCCACCGACCCTAACTGGTCGCTCACCATCCACGCTATTTTAGATGTTGTTCGGCAGGCTGGCCAACCGGCTTTATACCATCTAATTGATGGGCCTGCCCGCGGATTCGTACGTGAGGAGCTGCTTCTGGTGCCTATGGGCACTGAGTTACCCCCCGATAGAATACTCCACCGTCGTTGATTTTGTAGTGCCCGTATGCCAGCGTTGTTATCCCATCGGCCTCTATCCACTTTTTTGTGTCTAATGGAGAGAGGCTGATCTTATTCTGCTCATACACTCCGATCTGGTGGTCGTGGCTTCGAATCACGACTTGTGTGTGCCGCATCTCTTCTCGTCCGAACAGGCATTCCTTGTATAGCTCGTGGTGCAGATCCTTCTTCACAACCGCTCTCTGAACACCTTTTGCTTTCCTCATCTCCGAGCCGCCCGATTTTAAGATCGAGTACATCTTCGGACGCAATCCTACGAATTCAGCGATGGCCACTCCGTTACATTCATCTTTGAACTTGCCCACGACTTTCTTGTTCTCGACGTCGTAGTATGGGCTGTCTCTAGGAAACTCTGAGAGGTCATATAGGTGTTTTTTGTTCCACATATCGGCATAGGCGTCCGGAGTTTCCACCTGAAATAACAGGCTGTCAGTGTCTGTGTATAAGAGTTGAGCATTGTTGCCGTACTCGTTTTTCACATCGTTGTACCAGAAGTCGTACATCAGATGCTTGCTGAGGTCGAGGACAGCCTGGCCGACATATACAGGTCTGTTTAACTTGAGCTTGCTCTTCAAACTGTGAATCGCGGCGAGTTGGTCGTTGAAGATTTTGTGTGATATGTAGGCCGGGTCGGCAATTAGTTTACGAAGTTTGTCAACTTTTGAGGTCGGGACCAGGTTGACCCTGATTCTTTTTCTAAGATTTTCCATAGTTTTTCCAAAGACTGCATTATTAGCCAGTTTGAAGAAGTCTTTTTCAAATTCTGACGTTGCCTTCGCCCTCAATTTTGTATTCATCCCGATGTATGGAGCCATCCACGCCTCCTGCCTGAATTTAATGGCACGATGGATCTTAGAAACTCGTAGGCCCAAGGAGTGGTAGAGTTTGAGATTTCTATAATGGACCACATACCGCTCCTTAGGTCGTAGGCTTGGTACTAACTTCACATGCTTTGTGAACTTGCCTCCCAACTCGTTCATAAGCACATTCTGATAGTCACTCAACCACTCCTCTTGGACTGCCAGGGTCTCCGGTGCTAAGGGATAGTCGCTATGTGATTCGTGGAGGTGCTCCGGGTACTCAAGATCGACTTCGAGCAGGAAGCCTTCAGGCGCGTCGTCTGGAGTTTCCAACACTTCGTCGAGAGTTGGACTTTCCCAGCTAAATCCTCCAACTGGCAGTGGCTGTTGCATCGCCCAGCCGTAGAGGTTATTCGCGTCGAGGTACATGATCCAGTTGTCTGACTTCGTAGTATCATGATCTGAGCATTGCGGGTTGTTGGCTTTTGCGAAGCGCTTAGATACCATCGAGATTCCGCCTCTGAGGCCTTTCTCTACAAACAAATGCATGTCTATATCGGTTAAAAGTTCGAGTTCGATCTTCGTCTTTTTCAACAAAGCGTCCCAAGCCATTCCTGGTAGGCTGAAGTAGTTAGCCGGGTCGAGACTGTAGTGCTTCATCGATGTCGATCTGAAGGTCTCGAATACATCGGCTAGCAGGAGTACATCCGTGCGGAGATACAAGTCGTGATAGTCACCCAGAGTTTTACAATCGAATTCATTCCATACTCGTTGGGCGTGTTGATAATCCTCATCAGAAATGTTCTCTCGGGAGAGCCTGCTGTAGAACGCTTCTTTGGGTGGAAGTCGGTCTTCTTCGAAGCGGTGGTAATCGTGGATGTATTCGTAACAATATACGCCCTTTCGCCTCAAAAGATCTAGTTTTGTCCTATCATTGTGAACGAAATTTTTCTTTATATATGCCGTTGTGACTTTCAGATCCTCTAGCGACAGGTTCCTGATAATTTATCCAACGAGCTGTTTAGAAACTGGAGACTGTCAATGAACTGTAGTTGTCCTATGTTGAATGTCATGTATTTCTCCATATTGTTTGGAATGCAGTTAATTTCAGTTTGTTCATCCTGTGCAGCCTCACAGCCTCCGATCGCTTGCATTATGAGGTGGCTGTCGTAACCTCGCAGATTGTGGAAGACCACCGGTACCTTACACTTATCTGGATATATTCGAAGTTTGAGGTTGCAAGCGTTGTGAGCAGCACCTCTGTACTTACCGGTAATGTGGCAGTGGTCGCGAACTCTATCCGCTTCGAGCGCTTCTCCACAGATGTGACATTCGATAGCCTCGCGGAATGATTGGCGATCGGCCGCTGACATAACCATCTTAGCTGGGGTGGCCAGCCTTTGTTTGATAGAGTCCAGCTCGCCTTGAATTCGTTGTAGGAACTCTGGCACGGCGTTCTCTCCACGATATAGCACCGGCTTCTTGGTGCGGCCATCGTATCGAACCACTATATAACAGAAGCTACACGGTTTCTGCTCAGCTATCTGTCTGGTGTTGCTCTCGTTGGGATTCATGGCCGCATTTAGGACTGGCACGTTCAACGCCTCGAAGTCGGCATAGATGATGTACGGGACTCTCATCTGTTTGCGCTGGTTCTGGAATTTGAGGATATTTTCATCTTCCGCAGGCATCTCAATCCGCTGAGGCTTCTTACTGATGCCCTGGCAATCTTTGATATGTGCATCCAACAAGTCTTGTCTACAGAATATGTGTAGGCAGCGACGACATGGGTGTTTTCGTCCTTGAAATTTGCTGTTTTTATAAAGCATGCGGGCTAGATCCTTGATCCAGACATAATGAAAATTTTCATTTGCATCGTCGGCCAGTAGTAGAAGGTCAATATTGTGGACACTGGCCCGGTTTGAAATTTGAATTGGATACAAAGCTTTATCCCACCCGAAGACTGAGACGCTTATAGTTGGGTTTTGACGCTCAAACTTGTCGATATCTGTGACCTTAACTGGAAATTCCAAACCGTCAAAGTTTAGCTCCTGGAGGTGGGCACGATATTTAGTTGGGCGTTGAGGGTCCTTTTCTACTGGATACATGGCACTTAAAATGGCCCACTCAAAGCATCGGCTATCGTTATTCTTTACATTAATAACTGTGCGCGGAGGTATGTACTTCGGTGTGGGAAAGTAGCTCTTACCTCGGAAAGGCTTATATCTTGCAAAACTGAGGTCTAGCGCCACGACCCGCTTCACTCTCCACCCCGATCCCTCATTGGTGTACCCTTCGAGGAGTTTTAGTACTTCGGCCTTGGCCTTCCGTATAACCCCCTGGATTTTCCCCGCATTGGTAACTGGTTCTGCTTTGCTTCGAAAGTAAGCCGTGTTGGTAATAGTACCAGGAGCCGCGTTTCCGTCGTACACCATGTCAACGGTCGGAGCCAGCTTTTCCAACTCAACTGTCAACACTTGCGAGTATTTCAGACCGTCTTGTTTCAACAGCTCTTCGTTGAGTTGCGCCTCAATGTTGTGCTCCATTGCGCTCAAGAAAGCCAACGCATCTCCTTCCAGCCTGTGGTTTAGAGGTACTTCTGCACGAAAGTCTCTCAGAAGCTGATTGGCGAGCTCTTTGTGAACTAGAAAGGGTGGTGGTCCACCTCTATCTTTCTTATTTAGGAGTGGGTCGAATTGTGCCAGAAGGGCCTTTCGTTTTGCCCCTCTATGCTTGCGCACTGGAGGAATTGGCCTTGGAAGCAGTGGCTGTAGTAAGCGCCTTTTGACTGCATCTGGGATCGGTTCGTCTAAGATATTCTGTAGAACAGCTCGAAGAGCTGGGGGACCGGTAAACTCACCCAACAATTGTTCAATTTTTTCATTCGTAGACAATGCCATAGTAATAAATTAGTTTATATTACTGTGGCAAACTTTTCTCTAATATAATAAGTTTATCATTTCTTTAAATAGAAATTTTTTATTATCTAGTCTATTGAAATAGATGATAGACGTTTCCATTCTTTATTAAATTCGCGAACTAACCCACCTCGTCGAGCTCTCAAATATTTAGCGAAATAACCACATTTCATACACTCACCCACGTGTGTTTTTATACCCCTTCCACATTTGGCACATGGTTTTGTCCCACAACCGTTTCGCAGTCGTGCCAAATGTTTGAAACAGTACTCCCCAATGCACCTGCGACAGCAGAGGGATGTTTTACCTATACCGAGCCAAATGCAAAAGTTTTGTCCTAACATTATGTTTTTATTTATACCACAACCTATTCATTTTTTCAATTGATAAAATTCTGAACGACTTAAGATGCCTCTGCAGGAAGAGGATGAGGAAGCTGATCTTACACTCCTAGCTTAGTTCCCTCACCGTTTCAACTCTAAACACTACTCACCTTTTGACTGACGCATTTGAATCTTGATCCCCACCTCTCGATCATGATTTGACTGAGCGCTTGTGAATAAGCTCTGTCGTGGTCTACGCGGGTGCATGCATCAAGGGAAGAAAACCGACGTGTCAACAAGCTTGTTTACAACGCACGGAAAATTCTGCAGCAAGCTGTCAACATTAATTCGGTGCATGCAACAAGGATATACGTGTTCAGTAGGACTTTCCAGGGAAAAGTACAGTGACGTCACAGAACGTTCTGGAATCCGGGAGAACTCTATATAAGATAGACCTGATGTACATTAAGGGCTTTTGACGAAGATTTGTAAACGTTGAAACATTGATCGTATAACGTTCAATCGAGACCAGCCAACCTGTGTGCTGTCTACGATTGTGATATTTGATAGACGAGTTGACTTACTCTACACTTAATCGACTTTATTTTTAAATAAAGATCTTTTAATAGTTCCTTCGTTGGTTCGTCGTTGCGATCGAAGGAGTCGACCGCGACAAGCTCCTTTTTCCACGACTTCGCTTTGGGCGCTATAGAAATCTCGAGATTAATGGACAATAAAAGTTAAACTTAGATAGCGTATGATAAGAAACGCAAGTATGAAAAATTTAATTTAGACATCAGAACACCGTAACACATAAATGTTTTTTGATAATGAGAAAAAAATTATTAATGTGCTTCAGTCAGAAATGCAGTTCGCCGCCTTCGAGGAAAAATATCCACTGAAAGAGTTGATCTTCGGCCTTGTGGAAAAGTTCTACAACAAACTATACAAAACACCGACGAAGCATGGGCTTGCGCGGTTTTGCACCATGCCCAACACAAATACAAAAAATTAACGAGCAATGACAATTGATCCCATCTTTCCATAGGGTAGAATCATCCTCGCCAGCCACAGGTTCCTGTAGAAACATAGTTAAAACCACAAGTTATTATTATTATTATTATATGTTATCATATAGGCTTACATACATAAATACATATACGGCCCTCGCAATTGGCTGTATCCAAACTCCACGCATTATTTACAAACGTACATACAGACGTACGTGTATATGTATGGCCTCCAAGCGTTGTATCTATGTACCGCACATTCGAACCTCACGCCTGAGAATCTGGAATGTTAGGAATGCCGTGTAAGCCAACGCGCTGTGCTTTTCAATGGCACGGCCTCCAAGCGTTGTATCTATGTACCGCACATTCGAACCTCACGCCTGAGAATCTGGAATGTTAGGAATGCCATGTAAGCCAACGAGCTGTGCTTTTCAATGGCATACCAAATCCCCATGGCATATCGGTTAATACCAGCACGCTGCTAGTGAAATACACCAATATACATGTATACGATGATGCTCGGTTACAGCTCGCAGGAAATATCTGGTATGTTACATAATACCAGCACGCTGCTAGTGGAATACACCAATAAGCCCTGTACGATGATGATGATGATGATGATACTACGTTTTACAGCTCACAGAAAAATGGCGGCATAGAAGTATAATAGGCCTATAAAACGCCTTTACAAAGTTAACTGGTTCATCCCCCAAAAAATCTTACCTTATTTCTTCTATCTTGATCCATTTCTGACAAACAGTCAGCAAACGTTTGAATTTCGCCATCGTCCAGAAAAGTTGTGTTTACGTCGTAACTGAAATACCACGAGCTTTCTTCGTAGGTGCAATCTGGGTCTGTTGATTATATATGGTTGTATCGTTCGGAACTAGGTTGTTGGTTTCAACTCTCTGCCTTTTCGCAGGTTTCTTCCTTATACCTGCTTTGTTTAGAATATCAGTAATTCCCTTTACGCTTTGATCGAATTTCTTCTTCTCTACATTGTTTATAAAGAAACTATTTATGGGTAAACGAACTGCGTCGTCAGAAAAGTTGCAGATTTCACGCATCCCCTGTATAGAATCAGCCATTGTTGATCAACGTATACTTGTGCTGACGTGGTTGTCTAGACTGGATGCGACTTAGGCGAATGCCTGCATGCTTTCAAAAACCTGTTTATGATAATTTATTCTTTCCCGTCGCTGCAGGACCTCCGAGCAGAGGCTGTTTACGCGAATTTGTTCTTTCTCCGCGCAGCATTTGTTATTTCTCCGCGCAGCAAGCGGAGGCTGTTTACGGAAATTTGTTATTTCTCGGCGCAGCATTTGTTATTTCTCCGCGCAGCAATCGGAGGCTGTTTACGGAAATTTGTTATTTCTCCGCGCAGCATCGCCTCCGAGCGGAGGATGTTTACGTGAATTTGTTCTTTCTCCGCGCTGCACAGGACCAGGGGAAATTATATATAGAGCTTCTGAATAGATAATCTTGAAGGGATGTCGTATAGATTTCAATCGGTCGATTGGTTGATTGAGTGACTAATTGATTGACTGTTTTTTAAAAACCTGACATGGTGCCAGAGGAAATACGCGGAGCTTCTGAGTATATTGGTGTGTAGAATTCGATTGGCCGATTGATTGAATGTGTGACTATTTTGGTCGATTGACGATTGATTGACTAATTGATTGATAAATTGATTGAAAATGCGTTTAAACCGCTGCATAGGACCAGAGGAAATACAGAGTTTCTGAGTAGATAATCTTAAAGAGATGTGTAGATTTTCATTTGACTCATTGACTGATTGAATGACTATTTCGGTTGATTGATGATTGATTGACTAATTGATTGGCTAATTGATTGCTGCGTCAAAACCGCAGAAAATGCGCTCTATTGAATCGAAAAGCGTCTCGTAGATATGTCTAGATTTTGCGCCATAATATGAATTATGTCATTATAAGCCATCACGGCTTCTGAGGCGCCTTAAAAGTGGTGTCCCCTTATTTTTAAAAGCTGGTTGCGCCTAAAGCGCTATATAACATCTACTCCCATCGACACCCAAGTCAGCCGTCGATGACTTGTAACGTCTTTAGAAACTGAGAATTTCCAGCTGGCAGATGTGATGCGATACATCCGGGGCAGCCAGGCACAATAAAAAATGTTTGCAGTACAACACCGCTAATTGAATAGTTCAAACATTTCTCAGAGGTAAACGGATGACAGACTTCGAAATATACCTAGCCCGGACTGCATCAACATGTTGTAAGGAAAACGATACTGAAGGACACCCGAGCGCATTCAGTGAGTCAAGGACCTCAGCGTCAGCGACCTCTAAGCTTCTCTTTTTCAGAATTGAAACTCAGATAAGATATGTTTTAAAGCAATACGATTGTTTGAATAAAAACAAGCCCCTTTGTCATGGTAATTTGAGTATTAGGGTGATTAATGTGTCAATGGGAAAAGTTTTTTGCTGATTGGCTGGCATAGTAGATTATTTTGTTCCTTAGGTTGTGCTGAACAATACAGCAAACTTTTACTCTAACCTATGAATGCTTACTGGTTGCTCAACGCACTGAAATTCTACATACAGTCCCCAAGTGGAAAGCAACGTTTCTCCCATTGATGAGACACTGGAATGCAACGTTCTAATTAAATTGGGGTACAATCCTGGGATGCAATATTTCAGACAGCCAGATGCATGTCATGTGGCCAGATGGATGGCTAAGGTTATTTGCTGCTTCAAGAATGATCTTTTCAGAGATCAATTTCAGTTGACAACCGTTAAGAAAAGAAATGTCACTGAATTCTGTTATCGCAAGTCATATATACGTGAGAACATGGATAGCTTGTTCGGTGGCATCTGATGCACCGATGGACGACTTGCAATTGCACAGGCAGATCAGGCAGTAGTCCTATGCATCAATTAACAAAGTTGTTTCTGAGGTTGAAAAGAAAAAAATTACAATCATCTGTGGTATATGGGACCTGAACGGGTTCCTCTGGCCCTCTCTCTGGCAAAGCATCGATAGACTTTGAAACGCAACATTATTGCTGGCATGCATCAACTTGTCACATGCACTGAAATAGATAACTATATGGATCTCCGCAATGAAGAGCTGGATGAGATTGTTAATCCATCTTCAATCGTCTTCAGCCTGCACCATGCGCTCTCTTGGCATTGATACAGACTTAATGTCTAATGATCCAGAAACTTGGAGCTCAAATTTGAGATTTCAACAAGTCAAATCTGCCATGGTTGTGTGTGGTAAATGATGCTGCTGGGTGCTCCATTGTTCTGATATCACCCTTGAATGAATCAACAATCAAGAATGAAAATGAGACGCAAAAACTGATGCAGGTGGTTGAAGATCACCGACGCCGTGTGCCAGATTCTCGCAAATCTACTCGGAAGGGCTGCAGTGCGCGGCAATAACTAGAACACTGATTTACGATTGACTAATGAACACTTCCTAGTGGATTGTAGATTTTTTAGTAAACAGATGCTGAGAATATCTATTTTCTAATGGATGCTTTGAGTTACTAATTAATCTACTACTACTCATGTTATTCTGTGTTTGACATAGCCATCGTCTTAATTTGTAACTTGAAAATACGATAGAATGGGAAATTTTGTACTCACTGAGCAACCTCTAAAATGTATTTGATTCTGAATTTTTGTATACAGAATTCAATCTGAACACAAAAGGAACAAAATAAACAACTATGCACATTAACTTTCTCCAAAAAATGTAAACACCATATTGAGCATCTAGGCCTACAATTAAACTGAAATTTAAATTGGCCTGTTTTACCTTCAAAGCCTCAGCACAGCACACTTCCTTAGCTTCAATCATTACTAACACCTTAATCCCTCCTCTGTGCCTGCGATCATCAAGTACAGGTTTTTAGCTGAGCCACGATGCAGAACAGTATTGGGCTGGCGTGCATTCCATGCCTCTACTCCAGCGTTTCCCAAACTGTGGGTCGCGACCCACTGGAGGGTCGCGAGCCGATTTTTGGTGGGCCGCGAACAGGTTTTGAAATGTGAATTTTATTTAATTATATAAAAAATAAACATCATAAAAAATGGGAAGTTGAAAACGAAAAACTTTAAATGGCAAAAATCAGGCACATTATATATACGGGACTCTGAGTATTTTAACCGCAGAAAATTGATGCAGTTCTGGCTGTCCGTTAAAAAACGTGCCCAACTCTTTCCACTGAAGCTTTGAAGGCATTTTCTCATCTTCGTACATCTGTGAAGTTGAATTTTCGGCAATGGTGGGAATTAAAACCAATTGCTAAATTTCGAAACAAGCTGCAATTGTCGAACTCCTTGCGCCTGAAAATAACTTACATTGATGAGGACGTCAATGGCATCATCAACAGTAACCGGAAACAAGTCCACCCTTCACACACGCCCCACTACGAGATTTTTCATTCATTCTAAACATTTATATAGCGCCTTTTCAAGAGAGCTATTCAGAGGCACTCCCATCCCAGCCATGGCTAAAGAAAGAAGATTTAAGCAGGTGGTAGAAAGCAAATGAATTGTTTCAGGGGTGGGGGATGAGCATAGGCCGAGCGGGAGCCATTTCCAGCTAGATGGGCCAACAATAGAGAAAGCTCGACGCTGTCTGACCGCTGAGAGGGCCGCTGAGAAAGACCAGAAGCTTCTAAATTAGTCGAAAAGGGCCAGAATAGGCGGGAGACTAAGCCTTAAATCGGGCGACAGGATTCAGATAAATTAAAAATTAGACTACTTCAACTTGTTCTTTCTCAACATAGACATCACCCAAATAAATCGCCTCCAAGCTATTCCGAATGCCGTCGCCCGTGCTGTGACTAAACCCCAACCATCATCACATCACTCCTGTCCTCAAATCATGCCACTGGCTACAAAATACCCGAACGAATAGAATACAGTCGCACTGCTCACCTACAATGTACTTCAAGCCCTCCTATCTCCGTCAGCTGTTCACGGTCCAAAACACCGTTCAACACGCTCCTCTTCTGCCCTAACACTTCTCCGCCCTTCCGTCACCTCATCACTAAAAGTTCCGATTCGCTCCATAGCCAAAGCTGTTCCACCTCTCTGGAAAAAACTCCCACCATTAGGCCTACTACGACAAGTCTATTCTACGAACGCACCAAAACCTCATCTCTTGCTATCTCTTCACAGGTCTTTCACTCAAAACTGAAAACACTGCTCTTTCACAAATCCTATCCCGATTCCTCCTCTTCTCCTTACTGCCTCCACTCTAAACACCATCCACTTTAGCCGTCTCATTGTCTCCCTTCCCGATCCGTTGGATCTTGACTGGGAACCGATTTCACCCACCCCCACCTATCGATTAGGATTTCTTCTTTCTATGACTTCTTTTTTGTCCCGTAAAGCTAGGTGGGTCGCGACAGATTGTCTTTTTAAACAGTGGGTCGCGGTACTAAAAAGTTTGGGAAGCACTGCAGTCTACTCCCAAGGAATGGAATCGACGCCACTGTCTTTTCGGAGCTCAAATTCACTTCCATTTTCAAAAAGCGGCTCAAAGCTTACTATTTCTTCTTGGCTTTCAAGCACACGGATATCTAAGTGGTTCTGCTCCTGGCGGCTGACTATCTGCGTCTCAGATTCACATTTCGGTGTGACCATGCGCACGTTACAAATTTTATTAATTGATAATAATAATGCCAAGTTCACCGTGGCACACGAATGTATTAGGGTGCCCACATTTCTTTTCTGCCATTCCGGGACACCACAGTGTTTCCAATCTAATTCAAATTCAGTGAGGAGCTGGGCTCATTTTACATGGGCGGCGATCCCAGGGGGTCGAGGGGGACAAGACCCCACCTTTCAGAGTGGGGACCACCCTACATTTGTTCCCCCCCAGTACCCACCCACATTTTGAAGAAACACCCAAAAAGGTCAACAGGTTTTTTCACGCGAAGAAATTTGACCTTATTTTGAGCAGATCAGTTCAAAACTCTTTTTTGACCAGATCAGTTCTAACTGCCCCCCACCTGTCAAACAAGATCGCCGCCAGTGCTCATTGGGACGAGCGCTATGCGTATATATTTGTAAGATTTTAGACCAAAATTAAACATTTTATTTGTAGTTGTTTTAATTAGAAAGAAAACGAGCCAAAACATGACAAATTGGTAAATTTATTGCTCAAACTCAAAATCAAAATTGCTTAAAATTAATCAAGATTCAAGCCTAGATAGTATCAGTAATGGGCAATAGTTAACTAAAAAGTTGCAAAATTTTAGTTAGCTAAACTTTTTTAGTTAAGCAACAAGTTTAACTAAAAAAATAGTTTAGTTAAAACCATAGTTTAACTATAAATTTGTAGTTGCTAATTAAAAAGTTTAAAAAAAAATCAGCAATATGGAACTATTTTTCCACAGTGAACATTGAACACTGTCAGCAAAATTTTTTTTAACACTGCATGGTTTTAGCATGGTTTTTCAAATTCATACACTACTTACAGTACACATGTAACTGTATGCCAGAGTAGAACACATTGCATAGATTGAAGGTGAAATTGTCATTGACGCTTTGCATTATTACAGTTCACTTAACGTCTTTTATTGTGAAAATGTTTGTCGTAAAAAGTTGGAAAAAGTTTAACTACTTTTTTTAGTTTAGTTAACTAATTTCCAAAATTAGTTGCCAACTTTAGTTAAACTATTTTTTTAGTTGGAAAATAGTTTTAGTCTAACTAAAAAAAATAGTTTAATGCCCATCATTAGATAGTATGGACTCGATAAAGTGACTACACGGAGCCATGTTTTAGGCTATGATGTAGGCTACAACATTGTGCAAAAATCATCATTTCGCTCCAATCCTCAAATCACTCCATTGACTAAAAATCCCAGAGCGAATCCACTTCAAAGTTCTATCACTAACCTACAACTGCCTACAATATGCCCAGCCCATGCACCTCCGTGATTCCTTCACCATCCAGGCCACCCGATCCTCCTCCGATCTCAGTCTTTCTCGACCCCCAGTCACTACTCATCTCAAGTTCTCCAAACGAGACATATTCAACACAGCACCACGCCTCTGGAACGATATCCCCTCTGAATTCTGCAGATTCTCGGTTCCTCCATCATCATTCCAACCCGTCCTCCTCCTCCTCCTCCTCCTCAGGTTCCTCTAGCTATCATCCCCGGGCAGTCTTGTTATCAAGACCTTAAACCTCAAGACCAAGACCAAGACTTTTGATCTCAAGACCAAGACCAAGACTTTTAAAAACGAACTCGAGTGCACTCGAGACCCAGACCTTGGTCTCGAGGACAACAAGACTGCTCCCGGGCTTTCTACTCAAAACTGAAGTCTCACCTTTTCAAGTAGGCCTACCCTGACTCATCTGATCCCCCGCCTTCCAACTCTTGTCATCCGCCTTAACAGCTGCTTTGCCTCCTCTCTTGATCTGGCCCACTGAAAACCGGGCTCGAACCTCCTGTGGACTACTCTCTAGAAACCCCGCTGATTTGACGTAGCGCTTGTTAACAGGCTGGATCACTTCGCTTGGCCTTTGAGTGACGCTTTAGAACTTAGGAGATTACGAGTGCGATTACGATTAGATCTCATAGAAATATCAGCCTCTATTGCAGAATGTACACTGGCATATATAGGCTATAGCCTAGTTAGCCATATATAGGCTACTCCTAAAATTACATTGTGACGCGGATTTGTAAATTTTGAGCGATGCTGCATATTTGTTGATGTTTTTATTTCTGTTTACTTTCTATAATTACTGGAATATTAAAATAGCAAATTTTACATATTTAATTATAGAAAAGTTCATTCCGGGACATTTCATTGTCCCGGAAAGGACATGTCCGGGACGCGGGACATTTTTTCAATTTCCGGGACTGTCCCGGACAATCCGGGACGTGTGGTCACCCTAGAATGTATTGTCAACACATGCATATCGTGCTTAGACTGGCTAGCACAAGTTATTGAAAGTAAGTCTTTGACGATGCAAGAATCACTATTACGTGCAATATACCAAGCGCTATACCAAGCTATTGAAAATTCGCGTCCATCAAAAAATTAGGACGAAAACTACAACAGAAGCAGCATAGCACTCTTATTCATCGTCGTCAACTGGCGTTGGGAAAAACCACCGGAAAGAGGAAGAAAGCATACGCTCGCATCAACGAAGCACTTCATACCATTCATACCAACAACAACCGAGATCCGGTTACATATTTGGGGGATATCGCGCGAGTGCTCAATATAAATATTATCTGACAGAGACTTTATAACTTAGTATGCGACTTTTGAATAGCGCTTTGTATAGCGATCGCTCATTAATGCTTTTAAAGAGGAAGTTACTGTGTTTAGGCCTACTCATTTTATCCGTACCTGAGTGCTCAATATAAATGTTATCTAGCAGCGACTTTATAACTTAGTATGCGACATTTGAATGTTAATGCTTTTAAACATCTATACCATTTTATCCGTACCATTTTGTCCATACCATTTTATCCGTACCATTTTATCCGTACCATTTTGTCCGTACCATTTTATCCGTACCATTTTGTCCGTACCATTTCGTCCAATACCATTTTGGCCTTATACCATTTTGTCCATACCATTTTGTCCGTGCCATTTTGTCCGCTACCATTTTGTCCTTGATGCAGCCTATGGTATCAAGCCACCCCTTAAAGTGAGCCAATGTATCATCCTAGAAGATATCCAAAGTTTTACTATCCGGACTGTACGAGTTAAACTAACCGGAGCATTAACTTTAAGATGACCATCGTATTACGTTAGCTCTGTTTTGCGAAACTGAGAGGCTTTTACCTGCTTCAGTCTATCTTGCCTGATCTGATAACGGCTTGGCTGTTTCTGTTTCATCGGTTTATTCTTTGAGCATAAGACACCGGCGTGATAGAAGTTACATTTACAATTACAAATTTGGACATCACTCTGTAATTATATAACGTTTCTTCTTGTGTTTTGTACAGTGTGTGACTGGAGATATTTCTACGGACGTAATAGTAATATTACATCACCGAATTATCCGGAAAAATACTCAAATAACCTAGATTGTTACAGTTTCATCTTTCCAGCGTTCGGCCATAAAATCACCCTTACTTTTTCGGCATTCAATACAGAGGCGAACAACGATTGGGTAAAGGTACGTATTAAAGTTTTTTAATATAAACCTCTGTTAGATGCTGAATATTAGGCAGAATTGTAAATAAAAGTTAAACAATCCTACAGCAGATGATATAAAGAAGCTCTATGCCTTTCAAGTATTATATAAAGCAAATTTTATTCACCGAGTAAATGCATGTGCTAGCACTCACTTTATAGCATGCACAGCCGTTGATGTGTTCATGATTTGAAGGAGCACTTAAATACTCCACTTGTTATACCCACTTAATTTCTGCCCATTCGGTTTGCTGGATGAAAACAGCCATTACAAACGTCAAACTCCCGCCTCATTTACAGAAGCTAATTGAGCACGAACAAGAGATACAATTGCAGCGGTGAGAATACCGGCGGTTAGAAATCTACAGTATGGCCAGGACGTTTATGTGTGTTTTGTCGACTATGAGAAAGTTTCCGAAAGGGTGTATTGGAGGAGATTAATGCATGCGTTGCGACGAATAAGGGTGGACTAGAAGGAACGGAGTGGACTAGAAGGAACGGAGACATATTGGAAATCTGTGTATGGGACAGAAAGTAAGAATAAGAATAGATGGTGAATACTCAGAGCCGGGAAGAATAGGCAGAGGAGTGAGGCAAGGATGCCCGCTCCCTCCAATACTTTTTATCCTCTACATCGAAGAGCTTGTACGGGAGGTGATGGAAGACGCGAAAGAGGGAATAAAGGTGGGAGGAAGGTTGATAAAAGCACTAAGATTTGAAGATGATCAGGCAATGTTAGCAAGCAGCCAAGAAGGACTGCAGAGAGTGGTGGATCGCCTGAATATGATCTGAAAAGACTACGAAATGAAAATAGATACTAAGAAGACAAAGGTCATGAGGATATGCAAAGGAGAAGAAACATAAGTTAGCATAGCCGTAAATGAAGTGGACATTGAACAAGTTGAGAGATTCTGCTACCTAGGAAGTATGGTCACGCGGGATGCGAAGTGCCATGAGGAGATAAAAAGAAGAAAGCCATGGTAAAAGACTCATTCTATAAAAGAAAGGAACTTTTGAGAGGAAAATTAAATAAACTCTGAAGAAGCGAATGGTTAAGGCGCTGGTATGGAGTATGGTCATATACGGATCTGAAACGTGAACTATAATGGGAGAGGACATCAGAAGGATAGAAGGTTTCGAAATGTGGATATGGCGTAGAATTGAGAGAATCAGCTGGACAGAGCACAAGACAAAAGAAGAAGTACTGCAAATGGTGGGAGAGGAAAGATCCACGATGAGGACAATCAGAGAGCGCTACAGAAGATGGATTGGCCATATAATGAGGTAGGGCTCGTTGCTGAGAAATATCATCGGGGGTAGAATGGAAGGGCAAAAGACAAGGATAAGGCCTAGAACGATATTCCTAGACTGGATAATGAAGAGGGACGGCTACAGACAGATGAAAGCGGAAGCTCAACATCAAGAGGAATGGCGCCGTTGGACATATGAACCTGCCTGAAGGCAGAGAACCGAAGAAGAATTGAGCACGATAATGGAGTAGCTACGAAGGAATAATTTTTCAGCTGATTATTCATACAAATGAAGTTCATTATATTCAATGAATTAAAATGAACGAATAATATGGGATTAACTTGCCAGACACCAACACTTGATTAGATTATTGCTGACATTTGCAATTTGTAGATTCTTACAGATAGAATATTAATGCCGGCGACCAAAGTATAGTCGTGTGTGAACTGGTGATTCAGATAAAAATAATATTCTGAAAGAAAATTAAAATATTGTGCGCTAAATAAAAGGTTAGCGAGTCTAGGATTCGCAGTTCGATCGATTCGAAAGATTAAAACGTCGGTGCTAAGTTGAATTCGCACGTTCCGTTTGAAAGCCTCGTCGATGTCGGATTCTGCTAAACTCGGGACGGTGTTCGATTAATAATATTTATAATACAAATACTACTATTACTACTACTACTACTACTACTACTACTACTACTACTACTACTACTACTACTACTACTACTACTACTACTACTACTACTACTACTACTACTACTACTACTACTACTATTACCACTACTACAACTACTATTACTGCTACTACTGCTACTACTACAACAACCACCACCACTACCACTACTATTACTACTACTACTGCTGCTGCTACTACTACTACTACTACTACTACTACTACTACTACTACTACTACTACTACTACTACTACTACTACTACCAGAGGGGACACCGGGGAAAATCCCGGTGGGCCGCCAGGGTCGGTGATATTTGGGCCGCTTCTGAGTTCTTGGACACAATGTCTAAAAATCGGTTATGTTATTTATAATAATTTTCATGGTATTTTTGACGGCGTTATTTTTTATTCGCTAGAAGGCACAGGGCTGACGACAGAAATTCCGGGCCCATAGGCAAGCAGTCACGGGCCCCTAAGCTATCTTTAGGCTTTATGAGAAAATTGAAGAAAAAAATAAATTGAAATAAAAATTGCCGGTACGACCGTACGATGCCATGTTTATTAGGGTGGTTCATCTGCAATGGTGAAAAAACAAATTCTTAAATGTTGCAGCTCTCACCCCCGCCTTATGTTCCAAATAATATAAAAAAATTATGGCAAAGTTTCAGGTGTTTCTGAATATATTTAGGGGTGCCTAAACATGATTGTGCTTAGCAATAGAAGCTCAAAGAAGAGTTTGCAACAAAAGTTGGTGATGTTCCTTTAAAAGTCCATTGGGACAGTAAACTTCTCTCACACATAACCGGAAAAGCTAAAGTCGATCGCTTGCTTGCATGGGTGTCCAAAGGGGGCAAGAGGGCATTTGTCCCCCCCCCATTTTAAAAATATTTTATAAATATATTTTTTTAATTTTTATGATTATTGCAACAGTCCCAGCATGAGTTTCAATGTGAAAAACACTTAATTGTTAAAGTAAGTCCTTGATCATTATTTTAAAATTTGTTTCTATGTACATTTTTTCTATGCAAAAACGACAGTTTAACCCCCATAAAAAAATTGTCCCCCTACAAAATTTTTGCCCCTCTAAAAATGCCAGTGGATGCCCATGCTTGCCTGTATTGGCATCTGGAGCAGGCATTGATCAGCTGCTTGCAGTTCCATACTGACCAAATGGGACCAGAGAAATAACAACCGCTGCAGTATTCACAGCTATCGAAGTTTGGGGTATGAAGTCACGCATCTGTGCCTCTGTGGCATGGCTTTCAACATCACATCGTCGAACACAGGTCTTAAGTCAGGTGTCTTATATGGAGTCATATGCACTCATATGGAGGAGAAGTTGGGCAAACGTCTGTTATCTTTTGCCTGTCGGCATCATATTCATGAAATAATCCTGGATAATATCTGTTTACTGACATTAATTAGCTCCTTCTTCTAGACCAGATATGCAGATGATCAAACGTTTCCAATCCTCCTGCAGGCTGATGCTGATCATGTTGCTTTCCGTCCAGGTTTATATGATGTTGAGGTCACAAGAGAGATCACACCAGACAAAAGAGCTGAAGTTTTGAATGTTGTTGAACAGCAACTTCAGGAAACTCAGCCACGAGAAGGTTACCAGGAACTGCTCATGTGTGTCATCATATTTCTGAGAGGCATCCCTCTAAGTGGAATTCATTTCAGTGCTCCAGCTGGACTTCACCGAGCAAAATGGATGGCGTGCTTGTTATACGGTTTCAAAATCTCCATGTTAGGTCGTATCCAGGCAGATGGTGTCCAGTTTAAGCTGACAGCCAAAGAAGAACATGGTCTACGTGAGCTTCTCTGCTTTACCATAGCAGGTTGATACATCCAAACATGGTTTGCAGCGTCGATGTCAACTTTGGTTCCGATTAATGACCTACAGTTCCTGGAAAGGTTGCAGTGGTCCGCAGTAAATAAGGTCATATTTGATGGTGCGGTGCAGAAGCTATAGGGGCACCTATGGCATCTGAATGAGGAAATCATATGCCTTGCAATGTTTGATCCGTCTGTCACTCTTGAAGTGAAATGAGGAATTGTGAATGCAATTAACAGTTGGCCTCCTGGAAACAACAATCCACCAACACGAGTCACCATGATGGGTGATCTTTCAGCAAACAGGAATCTAACGGTTCTAACCTCTTTTGTCACTCAGCAGAGTATTCAATTCTTCATAGCATTGAGCTTGCCCATAGAATTCCTTAAGATTGATCTTGGTATTTGGTGCTACAATTCTGAATTCAAAACAGCGCTGAAGTATGCCAAGGCACTGAAAGTTGTAAACGACACGACAGAAAGAGGTGTGGCTCTGATTCATGAGTTTAATGCTGATCTGACCAGAAACGAAGAACCGACACTTTCTCCTTCAAGTAGTTGCTGAGCATAAAAAGTTGTTCATAGACTCTAAGGAATCCACAGTTGTGGCTGGACTGAAACGCTGGACATTAGCGTTTAACAGTAGACAGTCTTTTTGTATCAAGTGTTTCTATGTTGAAGGCTATGTCGGACTAGAACCATTTTCAGAACTTACTTTAATAATCCTTTAATTAGCTGTTGATTACACAGTGTTACTGCTTCTGGATAATAATGCGTGCACTGCTAGACAGTAGACAATGAATACAGTGTGATCACTGTTTAGACTTAATACTAATTAGCGGCATTGTACGAATAGGACATGCCTGTGTAAAACTACACTCGCCAATAGGCACCCCTAAACATCATCCTAAAAATCACAAACTTTACAGGAAATTTTATTTATTTATTTGGAACATTATGAGAGGGTGAGAGTTAAAAATATAAGAAATTTTTTCCTTGAGCCACCCTAATGTTTATATAATATACAACTACGATTTTATTCAGTAATATTATATTTAAATAGGCATAAATCATAAACTTTGTATAACTGATTATAAAATTTTTCATAAGTTGATTGCGGGCCTGGACGGCGGAGCCCCTAAAACTCTCCGGGCCCCTGGGCATTTTCCCCTCCTCCTCTCGGCGGGCCTGAGAAGGCAGACTTATATAATTAACCTTTGAATCTTAAAACGAGGTTTTACTTCCGCTAAGTTGGTTTTTGACGAAGATTCTTTTATTATTATTGGTTAATAAATTAATGAAAAAATTTACCGTTATGAGTGATTTAAATTTTAAACGTAAATGTAAAGATGTGCGGAAAAGGTAAGAGATAAGAAACTAAAAATTTCTTGCTTAAGATGGAGCCAAGTGCCAAAATCTAGTCGATTTATTTAAAGTTACTCAAGGCAAAGAGACCAGGCGCGTAACTAGCATTACGCAATTACGCAACTGCGTAAAGATTTTAACAGTTTTTTTTGTTAATCGCAGGCTTCATAAGGCCTAGCAAATGACATTTCCCAACAATTCTCAAGGAAAATGATGCGTCTGTAACGTAGCTAGGTAGCCCGCTGTGTATAATATACTAGAGATGACTAACATAGCCCTCATCCATCATCCAGAATTGACAGGTCACAGGCCTATGGTCATCACTCCGTATGAGCCAAAGGCTCGGCTGCCGTTTGGCACATGACCTTTGGGTCAGAAAATTCCTCGTTTTCCGCCCTTCCATCTTAGTCTGAGGCAGTGCCCTCGACACCATAAGCCTCCTTCGTCCCACTCCCCCGCTCTCTCTCTCTCTCTCTCCACATCTTTCTCTCCATCTCTCTGTCATTTTCTGTCTCTGCATTTAGTGTATCAACACCGAGAGCAAGACCAAGTCACTGTTCGATACCTATTACTGACGAGTCATGGCTTCTACTTCTAATGCATCTTCGAAGAAGGCTTCCATCAAACGTTGCAGACAATCAATGTTAAGTTTCAGTCCCAGCAAAAAGAATAAATCGGGTAACGTAACACAACCTATATCAGTTCTTATAGAGCTCGGATCCGGCCACTGGCGGCGATCTTGTTTGACAGCTGGGGGAAAACAGGACACTTTTGAAATGATCTGGTCCAAACAAATATCCCAAATTTTTTCCGCTCACTCGCGACCATTTCCTCACCTTTTTTAGCGTTTCTTCAAAATTTCCGCGCGAGGACAACTGTATACTATGTCCCCCACTCTTAAAGGTGGGGGTCTGACCCCCTCGATGCATCGCCGCCCATCGGCCTCCCATTGTAGCTGGCCTGGACGGGGAATCGTGAGATCTGGAGTCCGAGTCGGTACCCTCTGAACTGGAACCATCGATATTGCGAGTCGCTCAGATCCAATGAAATTTTAGAGAACCCCACCCTAACCCCTACATTGTGGAATTTAAAAAAATGAACTAAGATTATAATGGAAAAAATTAACTTTGACAACTTTAATTATCACAGTTTTTTGTTGACTCTGTCTATTGCTAGTCTACGTTGGCTGCTGGGACTTTGCATCTGAGCCAATTTTAAAATTATATAATTTGCCAAAGAAATTATGTAAAATGTTATTACTTTTAAACAAAAGATGTTCTCCACAATTCACCATTACAAAGCCCCCTCCCCAGACCCCTCCCCTCTGTGTTACAAACTGCGTAATTTTTGGGAAGCCCTGGTTACGCCACTGAAAGAGACCGTCACTAAATGTTCGACGACTAGGTAGAGGTCAGCGTCAATGAAGATTTTCCACATGAAATGTGGGACGACCAAGTTGGGCATAAGAGTGACGAACTTACGAAATGCAAATCTTGCAAAAAGTACTGTTAGCTGCCTTTCTGTGTAACATTAATACAGTTTCTTTAGTCAGACTTACAGGGACCTGTTTTGTACATATAAACTCTCAGGGGCCATCCATATAGTATGTACGCATGGAGAGTGGAGGGGTTAGCCCAAATTCATGTGCTTGGGTCTACTGGAGACTCAAGAACCCACTGGGTCAGAGTTAAATTTGGCGTGCCCCAGGGCTCTGTCTTAGGCCCTCTCCTTTACCTCCTATACACGGCTGACATTTCCGGTATATTTCCTAAGCACTTATCAACTGGTCATCTTTATGCAGACGACGCTCAAGCGCTCGTTCATGGCACTCCCTCTGCACAGCTTGCATTAACTGGACGCATTGATGCTCTCTCACGTGATTTACACCATTGGCTGTCTTCTAATCGTCTCTCTTTGAACCCAGCTAAGACGCAGCTTATATGGTTTGGTACTCGTCAACAGCTCCTCAAACTAGACTTCCCACTTCTTGCTGAGAAATTCCCGTCATTCACTTTTCTCTCTAGTGTCCGTGATCTTGGTGTTGTCCTTGACAGTACGCTCACCTTTTCTGAACATCTTGCTAATCTTACCCGTTCTTCCTACTTTCACCTGAGACGGCTTAGAGCAATCCGACGCTCTGTCTCCTCCTCCGTTTTTACCACTATCATCCACGCCTTCATCTGCTCCAGAATTGACTACTGTAATTCTCTTCTGATTGGGCTACCAAAAGTCCGTCTTTCCCCCTCCAGACTGTTTTAAATGCTGCAGCCAGATTAATAGCCCGACTTCCTCGCTGGTCTCATATTTCCTCTTTCATGTTTGATCATCTTCATTGGCTTCCCCTTACTGCTCGGATTCAGCTTAATTAAGGTTCTCACTTTAGTTCTTCGGTCCTGTACAGGCTTAGCACCCAAGTACCTCTGTGACATTGTTCGTCTGCCAGTTTCAGCTACTTCCCTCCGTCCATTGCGATCGCTTAATCGCCATGATCTTCTTTTACCACGAGCCAGGACCACTATGGCCAAAACTCGAGCCTTTTCTTGCATTGGTCCTGCTCTATGGAATCAACACCTCCACTGACACGTGCCTCTTTATTAGCTGGTGGCCCAGGTACCTCGTTCCGCTGTCTTAAAACCACTTTCTATTCACTAGGTCTTTCGCACTGGGAGCACCTCTGATTAGCGAACACTGTGAGAGGCGCTTTATAAATGTTTAGATACGATACAATACAATACAATACTGATAATGTACGTACGCATAAGAAACGGGGGAGGTAACCTATAATTTGCCTATATTGGCCTTCAAATTGATTGGCCTTCAAGTGAGCCAGAGTTCAGTCTTTTCAGCTATCAGGTACTATCAGAGGAAGTATGACTGTGGGAGAGGTGTCACTTGTATGCCACCTTAGGGTCCTTACCTCTGTACGCTATTATTAAACTATCACACAGCTCAGCAGTGAGTCCATGAATCACTCGACCTTCAATCTGGCCTAAAGTGCAGACAGCCGCTGCCTGGACCTGTCGTACTGACACATTCTGCAGCTGGTCTTTGAGGGCGAGGTGCGTCAAGCGTACGTATACGCAGGTGGGGGTTGAAAAAGAGTACGTGTGCGTACAAGGAGGGGAAGGGTCCAATTTTTCCAGATTTTTGCGTACGTACTAAATGGATGGCCCCTTACTGACTCTGTCCTCTACCCAAGTAGCGTGTGAGAGATCTTTCTCAAAACTGAAGTACATTAAAAATCGCTTGTTAAACTCGTTGTCTTCTACAAATCTTGAAGCATTTTTGCTCATGTCGGTAGAAACCGATGTTTTAAGTGTCAGCTTTTAAGACCAGCTTGAGAAAGATATCGGCCTAAGGACACAATTATTGATCATGTGTCTGAAATGGCACTCAACTTAAAGAAGTTGCTTATACAATAACCATCATTTTATAACTTTAAATGCATTCTTAATATTTTATGTCTGATGTCAATTAGGTTTGCGATTCATCGTTGTGTTATGACTATCCCGTTGTAAAGTTACCTGTTACCTTGGCTGAAAACAAATCCCAAAGAAAAATTAATGTCGGATAGGGCCGCTTTAAATTTTTTCCCGGGCCGCTTTGACACTCCAGTCCACCACTGACTACTACTTCTACTACTACTACTACTACTACTACTACTACTACTACTACTACTACTACTACTACTACTACTACTACTACTACTACTACTACTACTACTACTACTACTACTACTACTACTACTACTACTACAAAGTCTCGATTACAATTCCAATAATAATAATAATAATAATAATAATAATAATAATAATAATAATAATAATAATAATAATAATAATAATAATAATAATAATAATAATAATAATAATAACCCCATAACCCTAGAATCACTGTGTCCGATAAATAGAGAGGGCTTTGAATTTCTGACAGAACTAGGGCGTAGGATGACCACCGCCACCGGCGACCCTGAAGAGACCGCACATTTATTCCAACGCCTCCCAATCTGCACACAGCGTTACAATACAATTGCATTCAGAGGCATATTCATGCACAAAACCGGGGACGAGCACCACGAGCCCCAGTAGCAACAGTAATTCTTCGGAATTACTTCTAGGAGCCTGAGGGATTATCCCTAACTCTGGCAAATAATTATAATAATAATAATAATAATAATAATAATAATAATAATAATAATAATAATAATAATAATAATAATAATAATAATAATAATAATAATAATAATAATAATAATAATAATAATAATAATAATAATAATAATAATAATAACCCCATAACCCTAGAATCACTGTGTCCGATAAATAGAGAGGGCTTTGAATTTCTGACAGAACTAGGGCGTAGGATGACCACCGCCACCGGCGACCCTGAAGAGACCGCACATTTATTCCAACGCCTCCCAATCTGCACACAGCGTTACAATACAATTGCATTCAGAGGCATATTCATGCACAAAACCGGGGACGAGGACCACGAGCCCCAGTAGCAACAGTAATTCTTCGGAATTGCTTCTAGGAGCCTGAGGGATTATCCCTAACTCTGGCAAATAATTATAATAATAATAATAATAATAATAATAATAATAATAATAATAATAATAATAATAATAATAATAATAATAATAATAATAATAACCAACAACAACAATAATAATAATAATTACAATAACAATAATAATAATAATAATAATAATAATAATAATAATAATAATAATAATAATAATAATAATAATATTGTTTATTAATTCAAACTGACAAGTACGCAGTAAGATAAACAATAACAAAATAATAATAATAATTACAATAATAATAATAATATTGTTTATTTATTCAAACTGAAAAGTACGCAGTAAGATTACATTGAAACATGAAAGTACAATCAAGATCTAAAACAAACACACGTTTTGGTAGCCATGCAAGGCGCCGCCCCAGAGGGGGGTTATGATTATCGAACCGCGATCTAATGCTCACCTGGCCATGAGTGTTATCATTACTTTATCCCCCTCCCCAAAAATTGCTAGTTGTTTTTTAGATAAAACGGTCCCTAACCGATGGATGTTTTCTTCAAAGGTCTTTTTCCTAAATAGAGTCTTGGCTGAGACTCGAAACTTTAGCTATGTTTGTTTTATTGTAGATTTCGTGTTTTAAGGGAAAGGACTTTAGCTCTCCACGCTACTCGGGCTCACAGATTCCTGCAGCTTTGACTCTATCCTCGTGCGAACATGTAAATGTGTCCTTTCACACAGATCATTCTGTTAACAGAACAGGTTTCAGGCTCAACTACAAGGTCATTAGAGGTAAACTGTTAACTACTGAAAATTTTTAATATCTCCATAAAGAGGTGCCAAAATTTTGCTTGCATTCAATAAATTTGTATTGCATGCGATACAAGAGAGGCACTGTGACCTAAATGAGACAACTACTGTGATCTAACTTTCCTAATCGCCTACTTTAACTGTACTTTCTCTATTCTATCTCTACCTTTAGGTAACTTAAATATGGTAGTGCGTGGCTGTCTGTTCAAATTAACACAGTCCAGAAACTTTTCAAATATTTCTTCTTCACCTTAAGAAAAATGTGCAACCTCAAAAATTTGAACATTCCAAAAAGAACTCGAGTAAATTCAAACAGTCCGCTATGTGTTATAAAAGCTGTCTTCCACTGATCAGATTTTAAACATGACAAGTCCATATGCTACCTTCAAAAATCAAAAATTGAAATCACCTTAGATTTTCAAACTTTGTTCAGAACATCTCTCACAAATGGCATTGGATATTTACAATCCACAGTGAACGAGTTAATGTACCTCTGGTTACTGGCAAGTCTTGAAGATCCATCATTCGATTTAACAATTACCAGTGGACTTAAGGCCCTACCATTCTGCTCGATAACGGTTTAATAATGATTGCTTGTAACATTTCTTTGATTTGACCCCTACTCAATAAATCAGAGGAATTCAGTAAGCCATAATTATTTTCCACGAAATTCTGACTTCAAGACAATTTCGTGTTCTACCAATTTAAATAATTCTGGTTTCTCAGAAAATCTGTCGTCGTACTTATTCAATACCTACAACAACTCTCTCTGTTGAGTTGATGTTAAATGTCCAATCTGTTTAGGGTCGAGGTTAAGTAAATTCGACTTTCTCTCTTAATTGGTGACTCAACCACTGAACCAAAGTCTTCGTCTTCTTCGACAATGAACCAACAACTCAATGCTCATGTGATATATTTTCTTACTTGGTTGGCTTTAATTATCTTTCGACCAATTTCATACATATCTACTAAATAGTAATACTTCGACCATCATTGTATGATTGTACACATAGCCGTTGAAGTGGAACACAAACCATGACATTATGTCCTTCATCCTTCTGCTGACGATGCAAATGTTTTTCACTCGGATAAATCCTACTCCAATTTAGTCCTGACCGTTAATTACGAACTTAGACTGGTAGCCGAGTGGTTCTCCTCCAATAGACTTTCTTAAATCTAGATAAGACTTCCTTCATCCTCTTCCAATCACACATGAAGGTGAGACCCCCTGAGAACTCCCTTCGCCTTTATATATGCAATACTCCAATTACCCAAGTCAACTGTACGAAATTCTTGGGGTCATTGTTGACCATAACTTGTTCTGGAACGATCATATCAAAAGCATCTCATGAAAAATAGGAAAAAATATAGGTGTTATTTACCGTGCTTGTAACAAGCTCCCGCCCCCTGTACGCACCCAGTTAAACTATTCCGTACTTATCATACTTTCAATCAATCAATCAATCAATCTCTTTATTGCTATCGATGACAATCATAAATAAAGACAATAGAAGCATTTGTAGACAAGACCAAAGAACGTGAAACGGAAACGTATAGTTACACAACTGAAACATGTGAAAGTAATTATCTGAGGTTTCTATACAGACTATATATACTAACTAAATCAAACAATCCAAGAATTAGGAGTAACAGCAACAATATCTGTCATCAATGGCAATGGGCACCCCCAAATGGATGGTAATCCCGCTAGGCAGGGTAGCCCATCTCAGTCTAGTTCACAGAATTAAGATGGCATATAAGTTTTTTTATGTTACGAGCCGGAGAAATATAAGGATCAGTAATGAGAAGAATGTTCAGTATCTGTAGAGCCTTAACTATTCTTAACTAATAAGGAAGAGAAACAGAAAAGGAGTTCCAGGCTGGGCTAGAGAAGAACGTTAGTAATGATCAAAGCATGAGTCTAGTGGGCTAGTATTCTATAATGCTTCTTCAGAAGATGAGAGAAAAAACCGTTATCGTTTTTAATTCATATTTATTTTTTGAAGAGCGGATTACCACGGGAATTGAGTTCCAAATTGTTAGACCCATAGATTTTATGCCAAAGAGTCTTAAGTTAGTATCAATCAATCAATCAATCTTTTTATTGAAGCCACTTGAAGTACAATGAAAATACAACATAAAGTTTGAACGTTGGCAACAAAAGGGATCTTGATCCCGCTTACCAGGGCCACCTAGTTAACATTTATCGTAATACAAGTAAATGGCAGCACAATCAATACTCTGAACGGTAACATCGATCAAGTTATATGGTCAACAGGTAAAAGAAACAATAATAGAACTCTTAGCTAAAGAACTTAACTATCAATACACATGGATTCCATCTAAGGTATACAGATAAATTTTCATTAGTTAAAACGAGATGAAAAAACAACAGTGCCTGTGCAAATAAACACATAATGCAGTCATGTGAGTGCATCCAAGAAATAGAGTTTCAGTTTTTGTTTAAATTGATGTATAGTAGGTAAACCAGTAACTTCAATAGGCAATGAATTCCAGAATATCGGGCCACAGACTTTGGTGCTATGCTGCTTAACAATAGTGTGCAGTTGTGAACACTACGTTGATGGTACTTGTTGAGCGATCGCGTGTAATGATCGTGTACGTCAGAATTATTACAAAAACAATTTTTAAAATTTACAGGCAGTAGATTCGATTGAAATCTATAAATAATCCAACTTGCAACTTATTTATGCATTCAAAAGGCAATATTCTCAAACTAAGAAATAACGGCAGAGTTGTAGCTCTAAAGGGTAAATTACACATAGTTCGAATGGCTCGCTTCTGCAGAGTTTTAAGAGTTGTTAAGCGAGTACGATACGTGGAAGCCCATGAGATATTACAATACGATATTTAAGGAGTAGTACAAATTGTAGGCCTAAACGGTGAGTCACTAAAAAACGTGTCCCCATATAAGTCAACATAATTCATGTAGATAACCATCAATTTTAATGAAATTCCAGAACAATGACGCTTGATGGTCTAGCCAAGTGCTACATGAATTACTTTTTATAAAAAGCTAGCCTAGCCTAAGCTATAATGGCGTCACGACAACCCCAACAAAATGGTGTTTACCGAGGAAAATAAACATGTCACAATATTTTAGAAAGAATAAAATTACGGTACGAAACGTTTTTTAACAGAATTTTCAGATTAAGGGTGAACTCGTGGTGTATTAAATGCTCTCCTTTCAAAGATCAATGAAACTGGGTCTTTTCAACGTCAGCCAGGTAGTGACCGCACTCAAACGGCCAGAACAAGTCGACAATGTTGAACAGGTTGAATAGCTGGTGCTCAGTCAGGAAGATATGGCGCAAACGCATCGTACGCAGAGACAAATAGCTCGAGAAATAGGAATCAGCCAGTCATCCGTTGAAAGAATCGTTAAGAGTGAGTTACATTTGCAATTTTTAAAGAAACGAGTTGCGTTATCGAATTATGGAGGCATGGGACGAAATGGATCAGCGCATCATTGATGAGACAGCCAAGCAGTTGCGTATACGCGTCTTCGCGCATGCGGGGATGCCCAAGAAGGTCAATTTGAACACAAAATTTAACTTTGTCAATGCTCAGTAATAACTGTTCTATCTATACTTAAGATTTCTTTGACATAGTCTGATACATTTGGTCGGATCCTGTCATGGCTCCATTGCACAGTTCTAAATTTATTAGTTGATCTGTTATGGGAATACTCTGCTTCTACTCAACTATGGTTCACTTACCGAGAAATGCCTTATATACTGCCTGGCGTTGGTTGTCGCTCATCTAGTTTCCTTATCGCTTTACTCTTACTCTCCCTTCTTTTTTGGTTGTACTCTGTTTTCTCTGTTTCGTTTTTGTTTAGTAGTTAACTAACCTATTCCTGATTATGTCACTGTGTTTTATATGTGAGCAGCACCTTATTAATAATGTTACTAGTACTTATTGTGTAGACTGTACTAATTGGTTCCATCGATATTGTTTGACCACATGTGAAGACATCACTTGGTCTTGTAATCTTTGCTTACTGGCTAACCTTCCGTTTGCCTTGTACGACTACACTGACCTTGATACTCCAAATGACCTAGATTCTCCAAAACACCAACCCTCCACTGGATCCCCATTCCCGTCTCTTGCACTAAGGACACCTGATATGATATTTAATCCATTTGATTTTGATGAAGAAAATGATAATCCCCTCCTCATGGATGGAAATGTGGACCCTGACCTGAACATCCATAATGAGTTTTATAACTATGCATCTCAGTATAAAGACCTAATGCAGTTAAAACCTTTTTGACAAAGCCTAAATTATAGATACCCATTTGGAATCGCCCATCTAAATTGCCGTAGTATTATTAACAAGTTAACTGATATTCACTTACTTTTGTTACAAGCAAAAATTGACATCTTGGCTGTCACTGAAACATGGTTGGACCAGGACCAGGAGGACCTGAGACGTATCCCGGGTTATACTTTTGTTCATAAATCCAGGGTTAGTGGGGGAGGAGGTGGAGTCGGTTTTTTTAAATAAAATCTGAGTGTATATTTGAAATTCTGGAGGGTGGAGGACTTGGATCTCGGCACGGTACATTTGAATCAATCTATATTAAAATTCGGCAAGATAAAGATAAGGATATTACCATTGGGTCCATCTATTGGCCACCTGGATCTTCAATTACTGACTTTAACACAGACCTTAACCATACCCTCAGAAAATTGGCTTCCTCAAATAATAGACTGTATCTAACAGGGGATTTTAATATAAATCTACTGCGTAGTGGGGATCACCTACCGACAGTCGACTTCTATGACCTTATGACCTCCCATAAAATGCTTCCCACCATTCTAAGACCAACAAGGGTAACCGAAAATTCCGCAACTTTAATAGATAATATTTGTACGAACTCGTTCATGAATCAGCAGGATTCCTGTATCTGTATATCTGATATTTCAGATCATTTCCCAGTCATCCTGTACCTTGACCTCCGACCCCTCTACGTCAAAGCCAACTCTACCAGCTTAAAAAGAACCTTCGATCCTGAATCTAAGGTTGCTTTTGTTTCCTTGCTGAATGATGTTGACTGGACTCCCGTTGATAACTTATGTTCTAGTGGCAACCCAAATGCAGCATATACGACATTTATTGATACCTATAAAAGCATATATGATATTGCATTTCCTAAAACGAGACCATCAGTCAACCGCTATGCAAGGATGAAACAGCCTTGGATGACAAAAGCACTTTTAAAATCGTGTAAGAAAAAAATCTTTATTGTATAAAAAATATATAAGAAACCCCACCCCTGCAAACAAACTAAGATTCAATTCATATCGTAATATATTCAAAAAATTAAGAGTAGAGTGTGAAAAGTAATATTACGCTGACCGCCTTCTACAATGTAATAATAATCTTAGGAAAACCTGGAAAGTTATTAAACATATTCTAAATACAAATTGTAAATCGGCAGAGCCTGATTCATTTCTGGTTGAGGGTACTGAAATTAAGAACTGTCGGCAGATTGCTGATGCTTTTAATAGTTACTTTTCTAACATTGGTCCCAACTTGGCCTCAAACATACCAAACAGTACCCAGGACTTTAAACACTTTATGCCTATCCCACCTCCATGTTCTTTTGGGATCCTTCCTGTAGGTCCCGAAGAAATAAAACTGGTAGCGCATAACTTGAGGGACTCGGATTCTGCAGGCCCAGACGACATTAATCCCTCTATCGCTAAGCAAACTATTGGACCAATAGCAAATGTCCTGTCAGCTATATTTAATTCCTCCTTTCTCTGTGGAACAGTGCCGACTGAGTTAAAAATTGCTAAAATTGTACCTGTTTATAAAGCTGGTGAAAAGAATATTATCACTAATTACCGTCCCATCTCCATACTCCCCTATTTCTCTAAAATTATCGAAAAATTAATGCAAATTAGACTTACTGATTTTTTGGAAAAATTCAATTTACTTACTAACAATCAATATGGATTTAAATCGAACCACTCCACTTTTATGGCATTAATGGACATTCAAAGTAATATAACTGAGGCCATGAATAGCAATAACTACTCCATTGGAATATTTTTCGATCTAGCAAAGGCTTTTGATACGGTGAACCATTCTATTTTAACTGCAAAACTTCAGAGTTATGGGATAAGGGGAGTGGGTGCCAGGTGGTTACTCGACTATTTAACTGAAAGATCTCAATTTGTTACCTTTAAGGACATGCTTTCTTCCTCGAATACTATTACATGTGGAGCGCCTCAGGGTTCCATACTGGGTCCTCTACTCTTTCTAATCTATCTTAATGATCTGTCCTTCTCCTCTGATGTTTTCAGATTTGTACTTTTTGCAGATGACACCAATGTATTCCTTAACGACAAATCCATTACTAACTTATTCTCCAGAGCAAATTGTGAATTGGTATTAATAGCAAACTGGTTTAAAGCAAATCAGCTCTCTCTAAACCTCAAGAAGACAAATTTTATAATTTCCATTCTAAACGTAAACCCCTGCCTCCCACTAACTTATCTATTCTTATTGATGACTCTCCTATTGACCAGGTAACATCAGCTAGGTTTTTAGGTATAACAATTGATTCCTGTCTAAATTGGAAACAACATATTCTACAAATAGCAAAGAAAATGGCAAGAAATATAGGAATTCTAAAACGAATTAGACATTGTCTGCCCTCGAACAATCTATTAAGTTTGTACTACACACTTATCTTTCCTTATATTAATTTTCATACTGCAACATTAACTGGGGGGCAAATTATAAAACTGTCCTACACCCGCTAATTACACTACAAAAAACTGCCATACGTACTGTGTTTCACATCCGTTGGAGTGTTAGCTCCAAACAAACATTTAAGGAGTATCAAATCTTAACATTAAGCCAAATAAATATGTTTCCTACTGGCCTGTTTATGTATAGGTATCATTATAACATGTTGCCTCTGTCCTTTAACTGCTACTTGAACCCTCAATGGGCCCTTGTCAGAAAGTTGCGTTCCAGGTCCTTGGGGTTCAAACTGCACCCCCTATTTGTTTGAGAATATAAATCAAGGATACGCTGTGTCTACCGGTAATCGAATACCATGTATTTTATGTAAACATAATGACATATCTAAATTGTTCAGTTACATACATTTGTCACATTTGATACATTGACAGAGTGTGCCGGACAAGCAGGCCTACATCACTTATCGCAGAATTTGCGCGTCTTCCTGTCAAACTCGCGCGGGCACAGATGACAATGTCCCTGTGTCCTCTTCACTTTAGCTGGTATCTCAGTTCCTGCTTCGAATTCTCCAGAGTCCAGTTCTATAAGTTGGATTGCATCCATGATCGGTCTTCTGAGCAGGGCAGTACCAGCTCTTACACGACCTCTTCCTCTTGTATTCCGTGTAGTAGATGGTTCATTTACCTGCTCTTCGTCAGACGCACTGACATCTTCTGATTCGTCGAATTCCTCGGACACATGATCTTCGTTATCAGAGGCAGTACCAACTTCAGGCAAATCTCCATCTTCACTATCATCGGCATCACCTTCACCTTCATCAACTTCTGTATCCTCTTCCATAATCAGTCAAAGAGCTTCAGCTGTGGAATACCTAGCCATGGTGTTATTTATTTTCTAATACTTGAAATGTAAGCAAAACAAAATGGCTGACTTCTAAAAAGGTCAAACAAATATCAGGAAGTGTTCTAAAAATTAATATAATAACATAACAAATTATTGCAGTAATTAGCACCAGTTACCTGAATTTGTTCATCATATCAACGTCATAATTTTGGGGTGCAAATTGCACCCCCGATGAACCTGTGCTGGCAAAAATTGACGTCAACTCTTTTTTTTCCGTTTTATGCATGACTATAGGGAAAAATGGTACACTTACAATGTCCTAGAAGATAACTGCTGAAATTTTAATAATAACACTTGAGTAGCTATAGAAACGGCCAGGGGGTGCAGATTGCACCCCAAGGAACCATTGAGGGTTAAGATGGGAGTTTCCATTCATTCTCATCAGACAGGTAATGCTAATATGTATCGTCCTGAATTTGCACGGATCAATGCTAAGAGGTTTTCCATTAAATGTCATGGCCCTATGCTATGGAATGTTTTACCTGTGGTGATTACTTCGGCGCAGCCCATTAGTCGTTTTAAAAACTTGTTAAGGTCTTATATCATAAATCAAAGGTCATAAAAATGTGCTACTTGAATATGTACTTAACTATTACTTGAGTTATGCATTTACTTTGCTGTTATTGAATTTGGTTTAGGCGTTAGTTAAGAATAAATAAATCGAACACTTTGAATGTTAATCGTCCGTCATGCTAGTGATCATTTCCTGGGTGCCCCTGTTAGCGGGACTTGTCCCTTTGGGGTCTCCATTTACGACACTACCTGTTAAAAATACCTGCCTGTAAACTATGTCTTGCAAGTTGTGTTTTAATAAACGGATTGATTGATTGATTGATTGATTGATTGATTGATTGATTGATTGATATCTGACGAAGTTAAAATAAAATATGTAGGTACATGTTTTTTTATGACTCACCGTGTATATTTGCGGTAGAAGGTGCCGAATACGAGAAATTATTCCAATATTTTTTTACATCTTTTTAGATATGACATTTATATGTTCACTCCATGTTAAATCCTCATCAATGTGAACACCCAAAAATTTAGTAGAGGATACCCTAGTTATATTTTGATATTTAGATTGCAAGTTGGAACACATTTCCTTCGTGAATGAACAATATGAAATTCGTTTTCATGAGATTTAAGGACAGTTTGTTGGCTTTAAACCATTCTCCTACTGGTTTAAATTCGGCATTAATTTTATTAACCAGTACATCAATTGATTTATCTGACATAAACACATTAGTATCATCAGCGAACATAACGAAATCAAGCAATGAAGAGGCGTTCAAGATGTCATTCACATATATCAAAAACAGCAAAGGGCCTAAAACAGAACCCTGTGGTACACGGCAGGTAACATCAAATACATACGAAATATGTCCATTCTTCTATTTCTTAAGTAGTCCGAAAGCCAGTTAAGACAAACTCCTCTAACGCCATAATGTTCAAGTTTCTTTATCAGAATATCGTGGTTCACAGTATCAAACGCTTTGGATAAATAACAAAGACACCTAGAGAGAAGTGGTTGTTGTCCATAGCTTCGGAGATTTTGTCGTGCATTTCTAGTACGGCCATGTAAGTAGAATGACCTGAGCGAGAGCCATGCTGGCCTTTAAATAAGATATTCTTTGATGTTAAATATGACGTTAGCCTTCCATGAACAATTTTTCATTTGATTTAGAAAAGTATGGCAAAATTGATATTGGCCTATAATTACTAAGTTGGTTTTTGTCCCCAGACTTAAAGATTGGAATTATTTTGGCAATTTTAAGACTATTTGGGACAATACCAGTTACAATAGAACAGTTTATTATTTTTGCGAGAGGAATCGAAGTGGCTTCAATGGCAAATTTGGCAATTTGGGGGTCAATGCCATCTAAACCACTGCTGTGGGTGGGACGAAGTTCTTTTGCAATCGATACTATTTCTGTAGGTGTTGTTAATTCAATTCCAGCGGAAAAGATGGTCGGATGTTTTAAGAAAGTCTTGAATGAAATTTCAGTGTCACGAATTATAGCTGCTAATTTGGGTCCAATTTCAGTGAAAACTTCATTAAATTTACAAGCAATAAGGCTTTTAACTTTAGTTTCTACATCATTGATAAGAAAACTATCTGTGATCGAAGAATATCCTTTTCCACGTAGAAGTGTTTTAATTACGCCCCACGTCTTACTCAAGTCATTTTCACAATTCAGAATTTTGTTTATATAGTAGTTCCGCTCAGCAGCTTTGCGTATTTTTTTAATTTATTTCTATACGTGATAAAGCTGGTCTAATTATCCAGTGTGGGATTTTTAATGTATTTTTTTATACAGACGTGATTTCTTATTGCAGGATTTTAACAAAGCTGCAGTCATCCATGAGTGCTTGATTATATGGCTCTTTTTCGAAGAATAGTTTATTTTAGGGAAGGATCGTTCATATAATGACATATACTTCTCAATAAGTAAGGCATAGGCAAGGTATGGGTTACTTTGCTCGCACGCTCGGTTGACAGCTGACCAATCAGCAGCACATAGCAAAGCATCAAATTTGCGTTTGGCAGTCTCATTTATTATTCTTTTCTCATAATTCCAGCCGGTTTTTTTTTATTTTACATAAACTTCATATTAAAAGTCAACCGACCTATGTGTATGATATATCAAATGAAAGAAAAATTGTTCTAGAAAGTAAGCAATACTCCAGCCACTACAGAAAATCTATGCAGCAATCACACCATTGAAAAATAAACAAGGCCTGTGTGAGACCAAATTCCAGCCATGTTAACCTAATTCCAGCCTACCTGTTTTGTATATGACCAAATTCCAGCCAGCCATATTATTAAGGCATCCAGTTTTAAAAACAATGTGTCCAGGTAAAATATTACAATATTAGGCCTATCTTTTTTTATTTATTTTTAATATTCAAACAGCACAATTCCAAAAGGGAGAACTGCTAAGCGGGACCTAGATCCTCTTAGGGTTTTCTTTTCCTATTTTTCCCGGATAACCTTATTTTATACACTTTGTACATACTTGAAATGTCTTGTTTGATGTTGTTTGATGAAACCAATAAAATTTATGGTTATGGTTGTCATAGGCGTAATTTGTGGGGGGGGGGGGGGGTACGAGGGGTACCCACAACCCCACTTTTTGGACTGAGGGTACCCCAACAACAACTTCCTTTTTTTACCCCCACTTTCTATACACTGCCAATCAATATTTTATTATTACTGCAATTAAAAAAGGCTTATTTTTATTGACACAAATATTAATGAGAATGCTGTCAGGGTAAAATGTCCAACATGGTCTCCATGCGAAAAGCAAAAAGTGGAGTAGAACTTGGTACCCCCCCCCACTTTCTAGACCAAAGTTACGCCTCTGATGGTTGCGGTTATATAAAGTAAGTAATCATAAACCGTTTGCGCCTAAACCTGGCAAAGACTAAATTTATTAGGTTGGGCACCCAACAACAACTTGCTTAGCTTGACCTTGCTACCCTAGTCGATGAATTTCCTATAGTTACACTTTCTCTACGGTAGTTCGCGACTTTGGAGTCCTGCCAGATCACGGGCTTAGGGCCTACACTTGCAGCAAAGTGGTACAAAGTCTATGACAAACGGTATAGTAACTCCAATGGTACAAACCCGGCAAGATCAGGAGCTTACACTTTGTTCATCGCCATTGCCTTGTCCACACTTGTTGCTATCAGCTGCGCCAGCTTCGCAGTTGCCGCTCTCTTATCCATGGCGCCATTGCTACGTTAGGCCTAGTAGGCCTACACCTCTTTATCATAGCTCGACTTGACTACTGTTCCTCACTTTACTATGGCCTACCTTCTAGTCTGGCATGCCTCGATCGAGTGCAACGCTCTGCGGCGAGCCTTACTGGCCGATTACCAAAATTTGGTCAGGTCTCTGGTTATATGTTGGAGGGCCTACATTGGCTTCCTGTCAGCCACCGTGCAGTGTACAGCGTTGTTCTCCTGGTCTGGCGGTGCCAACTGGGCTGCGCTCCAGCTTCTCTGCGGGTCCTTTGCCGCCCCGTGCTGGGAGTTCTGGGGTAACCGCCACTTCCGGTCTTCGAGGAAGAGGGTGCGCATTGTGCCTTTTGCCCGCACAGCCACCATGCGGAACCGTGCTTTTTCAGTGGTAGGCCCGACGGCATGGAACGGGCTCCCTTTGGAGCTGCTCCTGCTCCTCTGAACTCCCACTGATACGTTCTGCACTAGATTGAAAACTGTTTTATTTGGCCGTGCTGTAGTCGGGAGCACCTCTGAGTAGCCCCCTTGAAGAGACGCTATGTAGGCCTAAATATTCGAATGAATGAATGAATATAATAGCAAGGCCTATATGCCTAGCAAGTGTAGCCTAATAAAGAAATTGGGCCTAAGCATTATGGTATTAAGCACTATGCTTGACTCAATTCCAGCCACTCTTGTCTCAATTCCGGCCACCGGCTGGAATTTGGTTCAAGCACGGCTGGAATTTGGTCATATCGCACAGGCAGTAACAAACTAAATATACGGACCGTAGACAATAGTAACACACAAAGTGTGCATTCAGATATCTAGTTATTAGTACTATTTTTCACAAAAAATATAATATATTATGGTACTTTGTGCATGATTTACCAAGCGTACCTTGAAGTTTTTTGAAATTGTGAAAAATCTTCTCAGAATTTGCGATTTTTTAGGTAAATATTTACTTTCAATTTGCAACGCCCAGAGGTAATACTCTGAAGGAAGTTCGCGATCTGTTGATGGCCGCCTTCATACTGATTCGGAAAATGGTTTTGTTCGAAAATTCGGACGGTAAAAATAAAAGTTAGAGCGAAACGAAAAGGTGGCTGGAATTAGGGACCTGGCCGTAATAAGGTCAAATTACCCTATGGGGGTTTTGTCCACTGAGATCCTTGCAAAATTATTCTGTAATATAATGGGCAAATGATCAGATATGTCGTTTATAATTATAGCAGATTCAATACATTCAGATAATGTATTTGTGAATATGTTATCGATTAAGCTAGCCGTGTCTGAAGTTATTCTGGTTGGCCTTAAAAATGTCGGCAAAAAATGATTGGAAGTTAGTGAGTTAAAGAATGTACGAGTAGGTAGGTGCGTATTTGCCTTGAGTAGGTCCAAATTATAGTCTCCAGCCAGAAAAGTATCATTATTCATCCGAGATAAATGTGACAAAGTTGATCAAATTCCTGATTGAATATATCAGGTCCAGTTCCTTGTGGCCTATAGATCTCGCCCACCAATAGGTCCTTCCCTGTTTTCTGCTTAATTTTAACAAACATTCTTTCATAAGAACCAGACTTAGACGATGCCCAATCAGTTTCTAGCACATGAAATTCAGATACTGTACCCATCCTTACAAAGAAACCCACACCTCCCCCTCTTCCATCCTCCCTACATTTGTATACAAAGGTATAATCGGGTATAAAGATAGTATCGGCTGTGTCTGTATCCAACCAGGTTTCTGCTAAGGCTTGAATTGTTGCCTGGGATTGAACTAACAAAATATTTACTTAAGCTACCTTATGCAGTAAGCTTCTACAATTAACGTGCATTATGGAGAAGGATTGGTCCATTGCATTGAGCTTAGCCCTGATTTCTTCAGTACACACGTAACTACTCGTGCATAGCTTTACACTGTTGTAGAAGTTGGTGTCAGGGTCAATATCAGGGTTGTTTAGTATAGAAAAGTTTTCTGGGTATTCGTCCACAGGATGAAAGACCAGATCTATGGATGCACGAGGATGGGCTACACTGCTGGAATTGGATTCAGAAACTGCACCTATAAAGTCCTGGTCATTCTCCAAATGATTAAATGGAAACACAGATGCAACACAACTAGTACAATACCGCGTAGAGTCAATTTGACTCAAAGGAATTGTACAAGAAATGGGGTACACACATTTACACAGGGTGCAACTATAAACATGAAACTGAATAGTCCGAGTACTATACTGCAATATTGTATGAGCGTCCACCTACAATTCTTGGATTCAGAAACTAGTTGTCTTACAAAAGAGAGCCGTTCGACTCATTTGTTATGCCACTTGGAGTTCTCACACAGGCCCAATCTTCTCCAGCCATTAATTATTTAGAATTGACCAAATAAGGCGACTTCAGACGGTCGTCTTCATGTTCAAACTTACATGTAACCTTCTACCATCAAAATTTATGAGCCTATTCCACCCTGGCTTTGATATCCACAATCACTCCAGCAGGAACTCTTATAAATACCGTGCTATATATGCTCATTAAACTCGCGTGGGTTTTCATTTAAATTACAGGGCCTCTTGTTTGGAATGCGCTCCCTCCTTCGCTCCAGCAGACATGGATTTAAAAGGAAGTTACGCCAGCACCTTATTGACACTAGTTCTCGACAGTTATTGTACTATCCACGCTTAGTTAAGCTTAGTTAAGTCTTCATCATTTGATAACACTACTTTATGTTCTAATATGGTCTGTCTACTGTCTGCATATTGCTCTCCTCTTGGGGTAGGGCTATTCCTACTCTGCTCATCCTTCTTCTCATCGTCACTCTTTCATCCTTTCAATCAATCAATCAATCAATCAAAGATTTTATTGTAACCAAGTAATAAAAATCAGTGTACAAAAGAACAGGCAAGTATTATTTGGCGACAAATGGTAACCCAAAAGGGCTATATGCCCACTAAGCAGGGTTACCCAAGTAACATAAATGCATTGGTAACAAATAGCGAGTGGCTTTCTCATAACATAGAAGTTTATATCATAGCCTCTTTTTCTGTAGAGAAAAATAAGAAATGTACAACTGGTATAGACCAAAATAACCTTAACTAAACAAGTGACAAGACAGTAAATTGGGCAGCATGATATATATATAGCTAAATATTCATTAGATGCGCTTTTAAGGTTTTCTTAAATGAAGTTAAGTTCGTTAAGTGACGAATATCCGGGGGACGCCGTTCCATCCTTCATCCTCTGCCGGTGTGTTAGATCTCTGAATAAGTCTACAAATATATACACAAAGCATAATATTTGGTAGTAATTACTGTCACTCAAGCGGCCCATTACCTTCCATTTAACTAAACGTAGGTGTCCCTACCAACGGGATTTCTTTCCCTTCAAGGCCTGCCTTTGGGGCCATTTTGTACAAGCATCTCCTTTAGCACATTACTATTGTACATTATACATGGTTTCAATAAAGAATTATTTGATTTGATTTGATTTGAATCTTACCAGGTTCGATTTCTTCCCTCTTGTAATATTGATTCGTGTATTGTAATTGTGTCTCTCGTGAGTACGATTCTGCAATTGATTATGCTTTTCCATATTAAATATGGAAAGCATAATCAATTGCAGAATCGAAATATGGGAAAGCATAATCAATGGCAGAATCGTACTCAGAGAAATTAAAAAAAGAGAATTACTCAGAGAAATTAAAAAGAGAAATTAAGGAAAATGTTTCTTTAATTTCTCTTAAACACGTTTTCTGGTTGGACTAAAATGTGAGGTGACAAATTAATTTATCTCATCCAACTTTCTTTTAACATATCCAATAGTCCACAAATCAACACACAGTTGTGGCATTCGGAACGTCTCTTAATGCTCTAATTGTAAAAGAAATAATTTCGTGCCACTGTCTTGGGTTGCCAACAGTGACAAGTCCACTCTTGGGTTGCCAGCAATCATAACAATTGATTATGCTGTAACGGAGATGGGTTCCCTCCTTTAAGTTGGTCTGGTGCTTAATGCTTGGCTGATTCTTTAGTTCTTATCATGCACATTATTCGCTTGGAGAACTCTGTTAAATTCGCCGTTGTGTTTGGCGGACATTGTTTTACCATGGTATGGAGAAATTGTGTTAGGGTGATGAGGAATGTACGCCTCAAGACTGTTGACGAACTTTCCTATGTTCGCGTTTGAGAAATACGTTGAATTATTCGTGTACTTGCGCCGGATGCTTTTTTGGCTGACTTTTCGCTGGCGCTAGTGTATATTAGATGCTCTGGCAGTCTATTTAGATCGCCATTTAAGTTTTGTCTGTAGGAAGTCTGGCTGATGTTCGTTAATATAAGCTATGAATTTAGTCAGATTTGCAAGGTGGCTGACATTCGCCGGTTCGCCTAGGGCAATTTACGTTCGTCAGAAGTGTAACTTGTCGCCTAACAAAAAGTATATAAGGACCTTGTGTAGAGCATAATATCTCTCTCGTCGTTTGTTCGGTGTGCTTCTCGTCTGTTCGCTCTCGTCTGATCTATTCGTCGTGAAGAAGGTTCGCTCGTGGATTTCGTTTGGATCGTTATCGTAACTCTTCGTGGATTTTACAAGTTTTCAAGCGCTAGTTTGATGTATTGTTATCAGAGATACAGTGTCGAATAAAGAAGAATTTCGGTCGTTGTGAAATAAAAGAGTTTAACTTTACAGCGAAATACAGTCTTTTCTTATGTTAAATCTTCAGCCAAAAAGCTGAAGTCGAACTCAACGGATATCAGCGACGGTCGTGAGGCATCCTGGGTCGCGACACGAGCCGTCGGCTGCCTTATCGGAAACACCTTACAGAAGTCCGGTGACCTGGGAGTAGTAGTTACGCGACAAATTGGTACCAGAAGTACGGGTTTAGGATTCTGTTCGGAAAAAGACTGTTCGCCGGAAATTCACTGGATTCGACGACTGGTGAGTGACTTTTCAAGATTTCTTCTCTCGAGCGAAAATGACGGACGAAGAGCGAACGATAATTTACTCGTTAGTGGACGTGGGAGAACCGACGCCCTTTCAGCCAAGTACGTCGACCCCTGCGGCGAACAAGACGTCGAGGAGGGCCACCTTTGACCCGGACCGACTGCTGGAAAGCATCGATTTCGACGAGCCGGGATCGACGAAGCCGAAACCGTCGCGCATGAAAAGGGAACTGCCAAGTACCCCAAAACCGCTGGAGAACGCCGGTGTTGTTCTCGGCTACCGGAAAGCACCGATGAAGCCGGGGAAGTTCGACGGGACGGGGTCGTTGGACTCCTTGCTTACACAATTTGAAGTCTGCGCACGCCACAATGCATGGACTCCGGAGGACAAGGTCGATTTCTTACGTTGCGCTTTGGACAAGGCGGCGACCCAGCTGCTATGGGACTTCGGTTCGCAACCCGATGTCACGTACGAAGAACTTGTGGTGCGTCTACGACAACGATACGGCACTGAGGGACAAGCGGAGACCTTCAGAGCGCAGTTGTACTATCGTCGTCAACGCCAGGACGAGACGCTGAGTACCCTTCTCCACGACATACGAAGATTGGTGGTGCTGGCCTACCCAGGACCATCGAACGAGACTACCGAGATAGTCGCCAAAGACGCATTCCTGGAGGCCCTACGAGATCGAGAGCTGTCGCTGAAAGTTCGGGAACGCGAGCCGAAGACGCTAGACGAGGCATATCGCACAGCTCTACGACTGGAAGCCTACCAAAGAACGTCTGAGTCGGAGGATCGGCGGAGACCGCCCGATCGTGTGCGCGGGACCGCCGAGGCCGACGCTGCAAGTCAACTCCAATCTCAACTGGACCGGTTCCTGGCAACGCAGACGGAAGAGCAGAAGAGATGGCAACGGGAGATCGAAGCACGGATCGACCGACAATTCGAGAGCTGGACGAACAACGCGTCGAGGCTCCAAGAAGCGAACCTCGATGCCAACCAAGGAGCCACCAACTCATCGTCGAACCGGCCTACCTATGTCCGGACAGCGGTCTGCTTCGGGTGTGGTCGTCCTGGCCACATCGTTCGGGACTGTCGTCAGGGACGACGACGGTTCGCCAATCGCACTCCTAACACCACCATCGCCGGACCGGAGGAGCAAGTCGCAGTCGAGGACACCGCAGTGAACCACACCACGCGCTCTCGGACATCCAACAGAGCCAGCAACAACGCAATCTACATCCGGGGATCCATCGAAGGAAGGACCCAGCTGTGCCTGATCGACACCGGTTCGGAGGTGAGCCTTGTGCCTTTGTCAGCTGTTGAAGGGTTAGAACTTAAACCTTGTACTCGCTGCTTGATGGCTGCTAACGGGACGGAAATTAATGTCCTAGGGGAGGTCACGGTTCCACTTAAGATGTGGCGTGGGTTTGCTTTAACTACAACATTTTTGGTTTCTGATCAGATAGCAGAGGCAATGCTGGGCATGGACTGGCTTCGACAACACCGCTGCCGCTTGGGCTTTGGGACTGGTGCACTCTTTGTTGGGCGAAAAAAAATCCCACTAGTTAAAGGTAATGGATCTGCATGGTGCAGACGGGTGATAGTCGCGGAAGAGGTAATTGTTCCGCCGAAGTGCCAACAAGATATCAGCGCAAAAACCCTATATTTGGATTTGAACCAGACGGCACAGGCTTGGATGACTGAAGCCAGAGAGCTTCAGCCGGGAGTCCATGTTGCCCGGGTACTTGTAGGGGAGGGCGCTGGCACGCCGCAAATCCGTGTGATTAATTTGACGGAAGAAGTAGTCAAACTAGAAAAAGATAAGCTATTAGGGGGATTGCACCCAGTACATGTACAATCTCGTGAGCATAGGATGGAAGATAAGGTAAGTAAGGAGGCCACAGGTGTCAAAGATGTTTTGATGAGTGACATCCCAGAAGAAGTGTCGGCAGATGCGAGGGAACGTTTGAGTAAGTTGTTGGACGAATACCAGGATGTATTTTCGCAGAATGAGCGAGACATTGGAAGGACATCAGCTGCTATGCATCGGATAGACACAGGGGGTTCTGCTCCTGTGTGGCAACCGCTGAGACGGCAACCTTTTGCGTATAGAGAGGTGATTGATAACCAACTGGAGCAGATGCTGGCAGATGGGATCATAGAGCCTGCAGCGAGCGAGTGGGCAGCCAATGTTGTCTTAGCAAGAAAGAAAGATGGATCGATGAGATTTTGCATCGATTTTAGAGGTCTAAATGAGAAGACGAAGAAGGATTCGTATCCTCTGCCTCGTTGTGACGAGTGTTTGGATGCGCTGTCGGGGGCTAGCTGGTATAGTACGCTGGACCTCCGAAGCGGATATCATCAGGTTGGTTTGGATCCGAAGGATTCGAATAAATCTGCTTTCGTCACTCTGAGAGGAACATTTAGGTGGACTGTGATGCCCTATGGATTGTGTAACGCTCCGGCGACGTTTCAAAGACTTATGGACCTTGTCCTTTCTGGATTGAATTTTGAAACGTGCTTGGTGTATCTAGACGATGTCATCATCTTTGGTAAAGACATTGATCAGCATCTAGAGAGGTTGGAACAAATCCTGCAAAGGCTGAGGGAGGCGAATTTAAAGCTGAAACCGAGTAAATGCCGGCTATTGCGCAGAACGGTTGGTTTCCTGGGACATATAGTGTCGCCAGATGGAGTGGCAGTAGATCCGTCGAAAATCTCTGAGGTTACTGAGTGGCCGGTTCCTAGTAAATTAAGAGAGGTTCGCGCATTTTTAGGCCTCTGCTCCTATTACAGGAAATTTGTTAGAGATTTTTCATCGCTGGCTGCCCCTTTGTTCGCCTTAACTAAGAAGGGTCATGTGTTTACTTGAACTGAGGAATGTCAGGAGGCATTCGACCGCCTTAAGGCTTTGTTGACGACGGCGCCGGTCTTGACGCTGCCTAAGGAAGGAATGGCTTATGTGTTGGACTGCGATGCGTCTGACATCGGAATTGAGGCTGTGCTTTCACAGAATATTGATGGAGAGGAGAGAGTGATTGCATATGGCAGTCGGCTTCTTTCCGCAGCTGAACAGCGGTACTGCGTTACCAGGCGAGAGTTATTAGCTGTTGTCTACTTCACTAAGTACTATAGACAGTATCTGCTAGGCCGACATTTTGTGTTGAGGACAGACCATGCTGCACTTAGATGGTTACAAAGGACGCCAGAGCCTATAGGACAGCAAGGTAGGTGGCTGGAGAGATTGGCTGAATTTGATTTCGAGATCCTGCACCGGCCGGGGCATCGTCATGGAAACGCTGACGCCCCTTCGAGAAAGCCGTGTAGGCAGTGCGGAGCCGAGGATGAAGTGCTGGCTGTAGCTGCCACTAGGGAAGTTGTGACTGCAACGCCAGAACCGACGGCTGAGAATAGCGATCCTATTCTGAACGCACAGAGAGAGGATCATGACTTAAGGATAGTACGCCAGTGGTTAGAGGAAGGAGGACGAGTACCTGACCTTGTTGAAATACTACATGAGAGCGCGACTGTTAAGGTGTACTGGCACCAGAAAGAAAGCTTGTGCATGAAAGACGGAGTCATGTACAGGAAGCGCATAGATGGAGTCGAGCAGTTGTTATTGCCGAAGTCTCTACGCGAAGAGTTTCTAAGGCTGGCGCATACTGGATTAACTGGTGGGCACCTAGGGACCCGTAGGACTAGGATGCAAATTAGGAGAAGGGCATACTGGGTTGGATGGTCGCAGGAGGTGCAGCGGTTTTGTCAACGCTGTCCGCAGTGTTGTCAATATCGGAGAGGTAAGCCTCCGCAGCAAGGCCCTTTACAGCCTTTGCCCACCGGGGAACCATGGGAGCGGTTGTCCATAGACATAACCGGACCACACCCACGCAGTCGTAAGGGGCACCAGTACATCCTCACAATAATGGATAACTTTACAAAATTTGTAGAGGCAGTGCCACTCTATAACCAAGAGGCTAGCTCAGTTGCCAAAGCCCTAGTAGAAACCGTGATTGTCCGGTATGGGGCACCCCTACAAATTCTCACGGATCAGGGTACAAATTTTGAAAGCCACCTTTTTAAGGAGCTTTGTCGGTTGTTAGGAATAGACACGGTGAGGACAAGCAGTTATCACCCAAGTTGTAATGGGCTCATAGAGCGTTTTCATCGAACGATGAACGCTATGATAGGCAAAATTGTTAGCAGCCATCAGCGGGACTGGAATGAGTTCCTACCCTATGTGCTGGGCGCCTATCGGGCTTCCGTTCATGAGGTGACCGGGTACTCGCCCAGCTACCTCCTCTTCGCCCGTGAAGTGCGCGCTCCCATCGACTTGGTGTATGGGAGACCCACTTCAGCTTGGCCTGCTGGAACCACATACGTCGACTATGTGGAGGACATGGCAAAAAGGATTGAGACGGCCTACCGAGAAGTTCGGTAATCCTTGAAACGAGCTGCGGAACGCCGGAAACACGATTATGACCTTCGTGTTCGTCCGATCGCTTTCAACGCAGGAGATAAAGTGTGGTGGTTTTCGCCAAGGAAATTTCAAGGCCGCACTCCAAAATGGACAAAGATGTACTCGGGTCCTTTTACCGTCCTGCGACAGTGTGGACCTGTGAACTATTTGGTGCAACGTTCCAAGAAAACGCAGCCATTTGTTACGCATGTCGACAAATTGAAGGCGTATGAGGAGTCTTCGATTGAGCAGGATTCAGAGGACTCGGAGCCAACGGCGGGTCAGCCGCCAGAGGGACCCGGTGAGACGTCGAGGCCACGACGGACGATAACGAAACCCGCCCGTTTTCAGTAGTTGCTGTTTTTGGTCGGCTGATATATTAAAAACATAAGATGTTGAACATTGAAGAACTTTACGATATTGACTGTTTAAGTTTGCAAGATTGTAGCAATTGCATTTTTAGCGAAAAATACTGACCCGAAGAGGGCTTCGGCTTTCTTTTTGGTGGGAGGAGGGTGTAACGGAGATGGGTTCCCTCCTTTAAGTTGGTCTGGTGCTTAATGCTTGGCTGATTCTTTAGTTCTTATCATGCACATTATTCGCTTGGAGAACTCTGTTAAATTCGCCGTTGTGTTTGGCGGATATTGTTTTACCATGGTATGGAGAAATTGTGTTAGGGTGATGAGGAATGTACGCCTCAAGACTGTTGACGAACTTTCCTATGTTCGCGTTTGAGAAATACGTTGAATTATTCGTGTACTTGCGCCGGATGCTTTTTTGGCTGACTTTTCGCTGGCGCTAGTGTATATTAGATGCTCTGGCAGTCTATTTAGATCGCCATTTAAGTTTTGTCTGTAGGAAGTCTGGCTGATGTTCGTTAATATAAGCTATGAATTTAGTCAGATTTGCAAGGTGGCTGACATTCGCCGGTTCGCCTAGGGCAATTTACGTTCGTCAGAAGTGTAACTTGTCGCCTAACAAAAAGTATATAAGGACCTTGTGTAGAGCATATCTCTCTCGTCGTTTGTTCGGTGTGCTTCTCGTCTGTTCGCTCTCGTCTGATCTATTCGTCGTGAAGAAGGTTCGCTCGTGGATTTCGTTTGGATCGTTATCGTAACTCTTCGTGGATTTTACAAGTTTTCAAGCGCTAGTTTGATGTATTGTTATCAAAGATACAGTGTCGAATAAAGAAGAATTTCGGTCGTTGTGAAATAAAAGAGTTTAACTTTACAGCGAAATACAGTCTTTTCTTATGTTAAATCTTCAGCCAAAAAGCTGAAGTCGAACTCAACGGATATCAGCGACGGTCGTGAGGCATCCTGGGTCGCGACACGAGCCGTCGGCTGCCTTATCGGAAACACCTTACAGAAGTCCGGTCACCTGGGAGTAGTAGTTACGCGACAATGCTTTTCCATATTTAATATGAAAAAAATGAATACTCCATTGGTACATTCTTTGACATTGCTAAGGCTTTTGATGCTGTAAATCACAATATTCTAATTCAAAAATTAACAACTTACGGAATTAGAGGGATTCAGTTGGACTGGTTTAAGAGTTATCTTACTAATCGTTCCCAATGTGTATCTATCAATGGTACTATATCTCACTTTGAATTAATTAAATATGGGGTTCCCCAAGGATCAATTCTTGGGCCCCTACTTTTCCTTGTGTATGTAAACGACCTCTCTAACACCTCCTCTATTCTATCCTTCATTTTATTTGCCGATGATACAAATGTTTTTACTCTAATAGATCCTACCAATCTCTAATCCAGACTGTTAACGCTGAGTTGATGGCAGTGGCGGATTGGTTTACTGCAAATAAGCTTTCCTTAAATTTGCAAAAAACAAATTTTATTATATTTAGATCCCACAGGAAAATGTGCCCCCAAAATATTGCTGCATTAGTAAACATAAACGATATTCCAATCTCTCAAGAAAATTCCACAAGGTTCCTTGGTGTAGTTGTTGATAGTCATCTAACGTGGAAAGAACACATCAGAATTATAACGGCCAAGGTTGCAAAAAATGTTGGAATACTTGGTCGAGCATCATTTTTACTTCCCCTCTGTATTCGCCTTACTTTATATTACTCTTTAATTTATCCGTACTTAATGTTCTGTAACATGATATGGGCCTCTACGTATGAATCCAGAGTTAAAAAACTGGTGACGCTACAGAAAAGAGCAATCCGAATAATTGCTGGGGTACCTTACTGTTCACATACTGACCCTATTTTTGTAGAACTTAAACTGCTCAAATTCCGTAAAATAAGATACTTTCAGACAGCCATCTTTATGTATCAATTCACCCATGCCCTCTTACCCCCAAGGTTTACTCACTATTACAACATTGGTGCTGAATATCACTTTCATAATACCTGAGCAGCAAAATCCTATCGCACTATTTTTGCTAGATCAAATATTCGCCGTTTCTCAACTAAATACAACGGTCCCCTGATCTGGAGCTGTGTCCCCACAAATATTCAACTGGTCCCAAATCTTCATCTTTTTTTAAAAAAACTATTGCGTTCTCAATTAACGGATGGATTAATTAATGACAATTCATGGAACTGTTTTAAACTGGATTACATGCGGTCTTGCAACTGTTAATCTAAGACTATAATGTTCATAATCAAATCACTGTTCACTGTTTTTGTATGCTTATGAATACCTCTGTTTAATCACTTAGTTAAGCTTATCACTGTGTATCTCAATCGAACCTCTATCTTCAACGTAATTAACTTACAAAATTGGGTGTCCCTATTAGCGGGATTTCCATCCCTTCTGGGCCTTCCCTTTGTCAACGTTTTCTTGTAACATAATGTTGAACTGATGTATGTTATATCGTTGCAATAAAAATTGATTGATTGATTGATTGACATGATGAATCGTTTAAAAATTAATGTCTGCTACAACTAATCCATCTACCTCTGGATGTCGTGGCGTTACAAACCTTCCTTGGGCTACAACCCATTAAATTCAGTAATTCCCTTGTCAAGTTGGCTGTAAAATTCGTTTCTTGGTCACTTTTTATCACAGAAGGCAAACCAACGTTCATGATCAACTCCATTAGAGCATCACATACTATGCAAACACAATACTTTTGACCTCCAGCAGATATCCAATCGATTGGTCCTATGACGTACATAGTTATTCTTCTGAAAGCCTCGTCCTCTCTTTCGGGACAATATCAATCACCAAACTCTCTCCTTTATCTGACACTTCTGATAAAGCTTTACTAAATTTCATTATGTCTCCTCTAATCTTTGGCCGTATGAAATATAACTTATTTCGTTCCATAGTTTGCTCTTCTCCAAGATGTTGCCCAAATACCGTTTCACTTGCCAACTCCATTTCTTTAATTTGTCTCTTTTGATAACACCAATTGATATACTGCATGATCTAGAATTTGATACTCCTCATATAGTAAACTTTAAACCACCATCTAAAAATTTAATCATCTGCCTCCGGTTGTTCGCATTTCTTCTACATTGTATAAGTTTCATTCTAACTGTTACGCTTACGTTGTCTATTCTGCCTATATTGGAAAGTGTCCTGCTATCCGAGCTTCAAAGAATACTTCTGAACTGTTACATATACGGCATTTTACCAAAAGTTCATCACTCGGTTATTGTTTCGAACTAGAAGCAGCAAGTCATGCTCAAAATTCAATAGACATTAGCTTAAACTTCAGGGAAAACAGGTGTTTGTAATCGCAATCCTGAACTCTAAAGATATAAAACGCTACTTTAGGCTAACCATGTGATGCCAGCTTATTCACGACAGGCTGCGTCGAATCAGATGGTTTCTAGAGCTACCAAATAAAGAACAAAGTCCGGTTGCCAGAAGACCAAGGAGAGGCGGAGGCAAAGAGGTTGCTCAGACGGGTTTCGTTTGGGATGAGATTTGAGAGCGGATATGTGGATATGAATAGCATAGAAATTTTTGAAGAGGCGATGCTTTTATTTATAAAATACGAGAAAATATGGCATCTTTCGATATTTTCAAATGTCCCTACTTTTGAATGTTTTGAATTTTTTCCGAACTAACAAAATGTTGTGGCTTAAAACACATTACTCGTACTATATTTATTCAAAACCACTATAAGTGTATAAAGCATGACATGTGCGGAGTTCTACAATTTCGTTTTAGGACAGAAACCGTTGTTGATATCTGTGAAGTGTGATTCAGAATACAGCTTTAAATTAAAATTATAATCATCACGTAACTAAACCGCTTGAAAACTTGATCTGATCGACAGAATCTGCACGTGTTCTTAAAGTTAATTATTTTGCAAATTCTCAGTCAGAAAAATTGCAGAAGTCTATGCTGGAAATGAACCACATACATTGTATGTGGTTCATTTCCCGCATTGACTTCTGCAATTAGTGGTTTTCAACCTTTTTGTGGCGACGGAACCCTACACGAACGCTCATTGTCTCACGGAACCCATCGAGTTTCACCCATCCAATATTGCTAGAAATAAATGTAGGCCTAATTGTAACTTCTAATGTTGGGATAATATTAAATATTATCCTAAATTTTAAATTCTAAATTTTAGATTTTCTAATTTTGAACTTTTAATATAAGTTATTTGCACATATGCTGCTGGTACAGCTATAATATCACATTACAAGTAGGCCTATATACTTTAGTGCTAAAATTTAACACTCAAGTGTAGTGCACAAAATCAATGCTACTGAACAACAGCATTTTTTTTGTATTTCGCCAGTAAGTATTTCCGACAGATGGATAGAATATTAAATATTCTGCAATAGTGTTATAGAAACGCTGTTCTGCAAGTTACTTTCATCAAGTTCAGTGTAAAATTTGAGCCTGGTGGCTTCAGCGTAACAGTTTAATTCTCAGACACACCCGTAATAATTGGTCCTCAACAGACAAGAGTCATTCTCGCTTTTTGGCTTTTTTTGTGGAAGTCGTGGCATAAAATCCAACCTCGCATAGAATTAGAATTCTCTCTGAGAAAGAGATGGATATTCCTGTTCGACCAATATCCAAAACGAGTCCAAGTCTAGCTCTGCATGCACGTTGAGCATTCCATCAGTCGTCATTTCAGCGAGTTCTTCTCCACTTTCAAACTGAATTGATCCAAAGAAGAATTAATTCCTACAAATGGGTTTCTTTAACCCAGTCGTAGGCCTACTGCTCAACTGGTACAGTGGTACTGATGGACAATAGTTATTGAGACTGTTGGACAGAGTGTCCAAATGGTTCAAAATAAATGTTAACATGTCCTGGTAGCGTAATTTGTCTGAATGCCATTTGGAAAATATATCTACAGGATTCCCATTTGACGCATATGCCTCTTCCAAATTATAAGTCATGAGTAGACTCGTGTAGATATGACAATGCATGTAATATAACGACTTATAAAATGCGACATTCATGCAAATATGTTAATTATTTTAACACAGAATTGTGTCAAGCAAGAATGACTGAAAGCTATGAAGAATTCTGCTAATTGCTAATCCTTTTGTGCGTTATTCAGCTGATGTTTTAAAATTTTATTTTGAACTGCCGCGGAACCCCTGGCCGACGCCCGCGGAACCCCTGGGTTCCGCGGAACCCCGGTTGAAAACCATTGACATACAATATAAAAAAATAAAAAATATATGTGTACCTAACGCTAAATCTTTAATACCGACATTAAAACACAACCTGACATCATTACAGTGTTCAAAATCATAAATCTTAATCTTAATCGTCTTTATAAAGTAAATTGTTACTTTCTCCAAAAAATTTCTCGGTTGCGCGACTTGGGCTTCTGGTTCCACATCGTGAGGTGTTTTACGATTTGAGTGCTCCAAAATTGCGTCCCGACTTCCTTGTTTAGAAAGGTGGCAACCCTAAGAATACATCAGGGGGTGCAGACCGACAAACTCGATACTGGGGACATTGTTGCATTCGTCCTCGAACTTGCCCACGACCCTTTTGTTCTTGCCGCTGTGTTACGGGTTATCTTTGAGAGATTAACTGAAGTCGTAGAGATTCTTGTTGACCAATATATCGGCGTAGGTGTCCGGCTTCTCCACCTGGAACAGCAGGCTGTCTGTTTCGGTATATAGCAGCTGGGCATTTTCGCCTTGCTATGTCTTGATCTCGTTTTACCAGATGTCGTACTCGAGATATTTGCTGAGGTCAAGAATGGCCTGGCTGGACATTGCACTAGGCGATGAGTAATCCTTGTGGTAGGATCGGAGATCAGGCGGCGCAGCCGATTCAGCTGATTGGCCAAACGCTAGTGAGACCAGGTGGACTCTAATACGCTTGCGCAAGCTATCCGTAATTTTGCCAAACACCACGTTATTAGCCAGTAGGGTGGAGTGAAAGCTATAGGTAAAATTTTTTTTGAGGAATCTCCAATTGGCAGGGGGTGCAAAACTTGTGTATAGATACTAGTTTTGCTAGTGTAAAATATCTTGCCTCTAGGATTATGTTTTGAGGTGCCCCAACGGTGAAAACCTATCCCATTAAAACCCAGCAATTGAAATCTTCCAAAATAGACTAGGCTTGGAATTTTAAAATGACGTTGTTAGAAGCAAATCATGTAACAATTTGCCAATGGGTGCTTCTACATGTACACTAATTTGACCCTGCTGAAAACGAAAATCGTGGTTAGCAAGCTAGAGTTTTAGCGGTTACATGGAAAAACCAAGATGGCGGACAAAATGGTAGCCAATATCTTCAAATGGCTATAAGTACAGTCAGGTATGTGATGGAAACATGATTTTAGAGTATAAATAAGCATTTTCTGGGACAAGGAATGCGATGGAACTTAAGACACATATGTAGCTCTGCCAGGAAACAAAATGGCGAACAAAACGGCGGCCAATATCTTCAAATTGCTATAAGTAAAGTCATGAAAACATGATTTTATAGTCTAACTTAACATTATCGGGGTCAAGGAATGCAATGGAACTAAAGACACATATGTAGCACTGCCAGAAAAGAAAATGGCGGACAAAATGGCGGCCAGTCTGAAGTGGTGTTTTCTTGGTTAATGAATACCAACGAAATAAAACTCCCTATGTAGCATTGACGTTATTGCAGTTTCACTGTCATGATACATTAAATTTTTAATAGTCTGTGATTGCAGTTTAACCATTTTACACATTACGGATGCAATATTCGTGTTTCATGACTTGACTTATACAGATCAGAGCTATTTCAAGTAGAATTCTGTTAGCAGTTGTAAGCCATCTTGAATGAACTACTGGATCGGGTTTTCGAGTAGCAACTTCGTCAGGGCATTTCCTAGCAGATATAGCTTGACATATAGGACTATTGTACAAATACTTCTGATCGGTGCTTATATATATGGGCATCATCAACACACAGACATTTACAATTGTCAAGTGCAATTGCTGTAAAGGGAACGTCTGATTTGTTTTCACATGCTTGGTTTGCTTTACCAATTCGACCAGACAACGTTTTAGGACCATATATTACACTATCAAGTTTCTGTAGGAGATGTCTCAAAGGCAATTGGTATGCATGCAACAAGCTAACGAGCCACTACAGTGGTTTCCCTATCTCCATTTCGAGAAAGGAAATAACACCTCCTATGTTACCAGTATTCACATTTGTGCCATTGCTCCCAACAACAAGCAATCTGTTCGTTGTAATTCCTTTTCGCGATGTATATCTGATATTCCTGTTGCTATACTTTATGGGTTTCCAACCGATGGACTGAAATGACATGCATTTTTCGAATTGGGTACTGACATAACTGTAATATGCTCTTCGGTTATCATATTCGGATAATACCATCTTAATGTTTTCACTTACATTCCAGTTTTGTCTCACTTGCTTGTAAAGATTTTCTTACACTCATTCTCTACGAATTTTACTCCTGTCGTTGATCTGCGATCTCTCATCTTCATGCACTAGTCTAGCAGCTCTTTGATAAGAAACATCGTATCTATCACATTCCCTTGTCACAACACTCATAGTTGTTTGCATCTGCTACAGATGAAACAATTACTGTTTAATCTCGCTTCAGGTCATCAAGAACAATTAGGAAGAACTCCATCATGTCAGCACATGTCGGAAGCACTGTTTGAGACACATATGAAGGAATACCAAGTACTGGACATAGTTTTTATAGTTTTTGGCTGTTTGACTGACATTCTTGCAGTCTGCCTTTCAGTCTTCAATTATATTTACAAAAGTCATCGCCAAAATAAATTGCAATAGTGAAAAAACGTCACATTTCAAGTATAAAAAAATCATGCCATCTATGCAACATTTCGGCAATTCGTGTTTTTTGGGTGGCCTTGGGGCACCTCAAGAATTTAACCAAATCCGGTATTATTTTGCATGCAGGCTACTGGGCACAGTAGACAACTTTTGCACACCCTGCCGATTCTGAAATGTTAATTTCATTTTTTCACTCCACCCTATTAGCCAGCTTGAAGAAGTCCTTTTCAAAGTCCAACATTGTCTTTACGCGCAATTGTGTATTCATCTCTATGTACGGGGCCATCCAGGCCTCATGCCGAAACTTGATGGTACAGTGGTTCCTACTTATTAGAATGCCCAGCGCCTGGTAGAGCTTGCGATAGTGAACTAGATACCGCTCATTGGGGCATAAGCTGTACACTAGCTTCAAACGCTTTGTGAATTTACTTCACAACTCGTTCATGAGAGTGCGAGAGATCCCCAGCGTCAGAGACCGTCATGGTCTCTGATGCTGGGGATAGTAATTGTGGGCGTCGTGGCGTTCCTCCTGACACTCAGGGTCAACCTCAAACAGGAAACCCTCTAAGCGTCGTCCGGCGTTTCCAGTATATCGTTTAGCGTTGGACTTGCCCAGCTAATTTTCTGATTGGCAATGGCTTCTGCATTGCCCAGCCATAGACACTGTTCGCACATAGGTGCATGATCCAGTTGATGGGTTCCCGGGGTTGTACCCAGTACATCGCGGGTTGTTTTCTTTGGCAAAGTGTTTGGACGCCATAAAAATACCGACTCGAAGACCTCTCTCTGCAAACAGTTGCATGTCGATGCCTGTTAGAAGCTTAAGCTCGAATTTAATCTTTATTAGTAAGACGTTCCAGGCCATCTGTTCGATTGACAACAGTATTATTTGTTTATTTGTATGATGAGTGGGTAATGTCTATACGCTTGGCGGCACAAGACTTGGCGTCGAGTCTAAAGCTGGGCATATCTAATTAGATAGGCGTAAGGGCGTCTGTATATTGTCGCAAGGGGAGGGTAAGAAAATGCTAATGTGAGCGATTAGAAATTTTTACCAGATAGAGTTGATTTGTGTTGAGCTAGTCTAAAGAGACAGTTGATGTAAAAATGGAGTTTATTCTGCGTTGAATTGAAAACAAGAAATAATTGGAAACGTATAATTATGAACATCACTCAATAGCCACGCGTTACTATTATGAGATTCATTATTGGCAGAAATCGACAGGATCCAACTGTAGTAAGTGAGAGGCTAGATAAACCAGTCCGATACTATACAGAAACACGCACAAGAGACAGTTAAGAAAACGGTAGAAGGAGAGGAGATCACATAGCTCTCGGCGCGAAACGGCTGGTACCTAGCGACACCGAGGTCTAGTGTCACAACACATCTTACTTTCCACTCCGATCCCTAGTTGGTGTTCTCAGCATCGCCTTAGGACTTTGGCCTTGGTCGCATGCGCAATTCCTTGGATGTCGGCCACATTGAAGATTGGCGCCTCGGCGCTTCGGAAATAGGCCGCTGTGGTGACGATGCCAGGGTCCGCGCTATCGTCGTAAACATCGACAATGGACAGGGCTCACTTTTCCATCTCAACCGTAAGTATGCCTACTTATATTTCAGACCGTGCCGCTTAATCAGATTTTCGATGACTTGCGCCTCGATGCCGGCTCCATTGTTCTGAAGAACGTCAACGCGTCTTCCTGTAGCTTATGACCAGAAACCGGTTGTCGAACATTTTGCAGAGTATGAGGCCGATCGAACTCCCCCAAAAGGCATTCATATGGAGAATTTATATAGCGCCTCTTCAAGGCTATCTACTCAGAAGCACTCCCGACCCAACCCCGGCTGAAGAGCACAGTCTTGAGATTTGAATAAAATGTGGCGGAATGGGTGCTTGGGACCAAGCGAAGCGCTACAGGGAGCCCATTCCAGATTGCAGGGCCAGCGATGGAAAAATCACGGCGCTGCCTAAGGGCAGTCCGTGAGCGGGGAACTAGAAGCTCAGCATTGTGTTTGCCCCTTTTGTTCCTCGTCCAATACATTCTGCACAGTACACCAAACACCTGGAAAGGGGCAAACTCGTCTAGCAACTGCCGTGTGTACTCCTCCAATGAAACAGATTGGCTGGCTATGCCACTGAGAGACCTTTCTTTAACAAGAATCGGACAAGACCATCAAAAACTGCTGCCTTACGCTCCATGGTTGGAAATACCTCTTACGGCCTCTCTCTAAATGGGTGTTCGAACCGCCGATCGATTCACAATTCGCAAATCGATCCATTATTCTTGCGACAGCGAAAAGTTTTATTCCGGCGTCGTGCAGGACCACCGAGAGAAAAACGGGTTGCGAGCAGTGGCTGGAGGCTTTGAAAGAGAAGGATCGGGAAGACAAGTTACAAGGTACAAGGCTAAAGCGGTACCAGAGACGCCAAACCAAGAAGTTAATCGTTGAAGAAGGAGGCCGTGCAGATGGTGTCGAATGCGGCGGAGATGTCAAGGAGGTACAGGCAGGAGATTTGCTGATGGCCGACGGCAGAGACCAGTTTATTGTATAGAGGTGCAGGTAAAGTTTCTGTGGAGCCAGATTGGTGAGGGTTGAAGAGTGAATTATACGAGAGATAGATGTTGAGCATGGCAAGGGTAATTTGTTCAGTTATCTTACATAAAAGGAAAGATTAGATAGCTTTCTTTGTCAAGATTTGCTTTTTCAAGAAGCGGAGTGACTAGAGAGTGCTTAATGGTCATTGGGAAGTGCCAGTGAGAGACTCACGATTTTGATGATTTCACGAGCGAGGGCAGAGGCACAGTCTTTTAGATGACAGATGGGGATGGGATCAAGTTCGCTTGGCTTGTTGAGAAAAGAATTTAGGAGGAGTGACACTTTTTCTTCGAAGGCGGGAGAGAGAATAAAGAGCGATGACTTCGAAGCAGGAAGGGTAGGATTGAGAGAAGAGAGTGAATCAGTGCTGGTGGAGGCAAGGGAGAGTGTGTTTCTAAAAACTATTTTAATGTGAAGCTGAGGGATGAGATTTTGTCAGAGAAAATTGAACAGGAGGTGTCAGCGATAGAAGGTGAGGGAAGGGAGCTAGGCAGTGGGGAGGGAGATTTGGGATAAAGAGGAGAGAGTTTGTCCGTTCTCAAAAGATGTCTTGAGTTGAAGGTGTTGGAATGCCTGAGTGAGGAATAATATTTCTTTTGACAGCAGCAATGAGTTTATGCAATCTATTTGTGGCTGATTTCAGGGTATTTAGGGCCTTCGTTCTAGCTGTTAGACGTGCTCAAGGTCTCTGCGTAATTTTTTTTACAGATTTGGAGGCATTAAGTAAACCAGGGGCTGCTGGTGTATGAACTGTGTTTGGTGATGAGTGGCGCATGAAGATAGTACAATGCTGAGAAAGACGATCCTGTGTACCCCGATATCTGCCTAGGACGGTCAACAAATGACACCAAAGCCTCTGATTGAATGCCATAGTAGGCTAAAACGGTTGGAATAAGAATACGGCGACCAAGAATATTAGTGCGTCCACTTCGAGATAATAGCTCGACACAGCCATCGTTGGAAAATACCTCTTCTCCATGTTCCAGAAATGGGACTCTGATCCCGATCCTTCCTTCGCTCTTCCTCCTTAACCGACGAGTATTGCCAAACCTCATGCAATCGAACAACTAACAGCAGAGCTTCTTACCATTAACCCTGACTTTGCCATAATCGTGGAAAGTTGGCGAAAGAAACATCATCTTGACGCGTCCTTTATTATCCCTGGCTGCATCTTGTTTCGCTGTGTCATGATTGGCCGTCGTGGTGGAGGGATTGCCATCTACTGTAAGGTTTACCTGCAACCAACAATATTCAATCCAACAACGCAATTGGAGCCGGGCATCGAACTGCTATGAATTAGGCTGATTGCCATGAAAAGAGAATTCTATGTCGGAGGACTTTACCATCCGCCTAAGCCATCCTATCCCCCAAGCAGTCTCCTGTCGGCTCTTGAAGATATTCTTGAAGAGATTACCTCTCACCCCAATTGCCCAGCTGTGATAATAGCTGGAGACTTCAACTGTCTTCTCACTGAATCCCTCCAGCTGATGGGACTCAGTTCTGAGTTTGAAGGCCCTACTCACGAAGGCCATCCACTTGACCGAGTGTACGCATCGGAACCCCTCTACCGTGGCGGGGAAACAATCAGTTCAACAGTTCATACTAAGCATTTGGCGGTGGTTATGACAACAGGTCACGAGTCTCAATATGGACAAACTGTTAGACCTACTGTACTGATAGGTCAGCTTATGACCTGCGTCTGAGAACACCTGCGTCATTATCCCAGATGCAAGATTTTCTTTTCATGCAAGATTGGAGCTTCATATACATCGTCATCGCTACTCTTCCAACAACCTTTGAGGTCATGGCTGTCACGGCGTCGTCATCCTGTTGCCCTATGACGATCCTTGTCATCTACCGTCCAGGCTCCAAACAACCAACAACAACATTCTTCAGGGAATTCACCACGACGCTCGAACAGTTTGCTCTCTGCAAGTCTCAGCTGGTCATAGCTGGTGAACTTAACCTCCATCTTGAAGATCCAAAACTCCCTGCGACTGCTGAGTTCACAGCTATCATTGAGCAGTTTGGTTTGACGCAGCATGTAGCTGAATCAACACATCAATTGGGTGGGTGGCTCGATGTGCTCATAACCCGAGACGACTGCCAACTGGTGGACCTGAGTGCCCAACCCCCCGACTGTGTCAGACCACGGCCTCGTCGTTGCCTCAGTGCCGTTTTTTCACCCGGGTCCAACGCATGCCGAAGAACAATATCGTAACTGGCGGAAGCTGGACCGTGATGCCTTCCGTGAGGCCTTGCTTCGTGTTCCTGCCTTTGTCAACCTTAGCCGAAGCATCAACTGTCGATCTTTTCACCTTGTACGAGAGCACCATGACGGATCTTGTTAACATCTTACTTCCATCATACACAGCCAGAACGCGCCGGTCTGCTCTCACACCGTGGTTCCATGCCGCGTGTCGTTCATTTCGGCGCCATGCTCGTCATTTGGAGAGGCGTTACAGGCGCACTAGGCTACCTGCTGACGACGCTGCCTGGGTGCAATACGTCCGTGAGATGCATCGTCAGTACAGACGAAAGGAGCAGACCTACTGGGAACATGAGATCGCTTGCCACTCGGGGATCCTAAGAGGCTCTGGTCGACCTTGAATGACCTCCTTGGCCGTGCTCGACCTGCAGGACGCTCAGCTATACCACTCTTCTCGCCAGATGCCTTCCTCGAGGCATTTACTGTGAAAGTAAATTCTGTCCTAGAGGCCACTGCCGGTTCTCATCCGCCGGTCTATACTCCGACTAGCGGTGAGCTCTCCGCCCGGGATCCAATCTCAAGCCATGATCTACGACGAATCATCTTAGCTTATGCGCCTAAAGCATGCGACTTGGACCCGCTTCCTACATCTCTTCTTCAAGAATTCGTGGATATTCTACTCTCTTTCCTGGCGGTCCTCTGCAACAGCTCCCTCCGTGACGGCATCTTGCCTGTCTCACAGAAAAGATCCATCCTCATGCCGGTGCCAAAACGCGATGGATTGGATTTGGCTGACATCAATAGGCCTATTATCGCTAATGTGTCTTTTATTTATAAAATTAATGAAAAGGTAGTAGCTACTCAGCTTACTGTCTACCTTGATAGGAATGACCTTTTACCAACTTACCAGTCGGGCTTTTGGATAGGTCATTATACTGAGACCTTGTTGGTACGCCTCCTCTCGGACATTTATGGGGACATTGATAAGTCACAGGTTACTCTATAGGCATTGTTCGATGTAAGCGCTGCATTCGATACAGTTGATCACATTATTCTTTTGACACACCTCTCTACCTCTTATGGTCTCTCTGGAAATTGTCTTGACTGGATTACCTCATACCTCCAGGACAGCTCTTGCATTGTGGCCTGTGGGTCTACTAGGTAACCCTGGGTTCCTGCTCCGTTTGGCCTGCCCCAGAGCTCTGTTTTTTGTTCCCTATCGCACATACTCCATACTGCTGGCCATGGTCCCCTCTTGGCGGCCAGTGCTGTCTTAAGCCAGTCCTACGCGGATGGCCTCCAAGCGTATGTCCACTGCTCGTCATTGGCGGCTGCTGTTGTGATTCGAGAGATCACCCGGGTCGTGGGGAGTTTGGAGGCCTGGATGTCCTCAAACCGTCTACGGTTAAACCCGGCAAAGACCCAATATATCTGGTCTGGTACTCGCCAGCATATTGCAAAAATTAACCTTGAGGCTCTGGCACTTGAATTTCCATGGGTTTCCTTTGCCTCCTCATTACGGGATCTTGGTGTAATTCTGGATTAAGAGCTCACATTCATGCGACATATTAATTTGCTTTGTCGGGACTCTTATTCTCAACTTCGTCAGTTATGGGTAGTCTCCCGCACTCTGACGCAGGCGGCTGCTTCCACCCTTGTCCATGCGTTTGTGGTTTTCCGTCTGGACTATTGCAGCGCCCTTTACGCTGGCCTCCCAGCTGCCCGCCTTGGGTGCTTGGATCGGGTTTTGCGTGCAGCTGCACGTCTTATTGGTCGCATCCCCAGATTTGGCCAGGTTTCTCTTTATATGCGGGATGTTCTGCACTGGCTCCCTTTCCGCTGCGGATGGCCTACAGGGTCTCTGCACTGGTTAGGGGTTGTCTGGAGGGACTTGGTGGCCCACACCTGCGGAAGTTATGTCGTCCTACCTTGGGGTCTTGCAGTATCTGCTCTTCACTCGGCTGACCAGGCCGAGCTCTTGGTCCCCCGCACGTGGACAGCCATTGTGCAGCGCTGTTCTTTCTCGGTCGCTGGCCCCGCAACCTGGCGAAGTGCAACAGGAATGCTCCTGTTGCACTTCGCCTGGTTCATGTGACCCACTGTAGCCTGTTTCTTACAAACTTGAAAACTACTCTCTTTAGCCGTGGTTGGACTAGGGGCGCTCCTGAGTAGATCATCTTGAAGGGGCGCTAGATGAAATCTCCTTAATAATAATATTATTAGCTATTACATCGGAATGGTTTATAACTCGCGATACGGAGATTTAGTTCTACGTTACGCTTCACTCTCCACCTCGACCCCTCATTGAGGATCTTGGCCTTGGCCTTCTGTACAACTCCTCTGATGTTGCCCGCATTGGTGATAGGTGCTGCCTTACTCCGATAGTAGGCCGTCATGGTAACGGTTTCAAATGCCAAGTTTCCGTCAGCGGTTAGCGCCAACTTTTCAAACTCAACCATTAACACTTGCGAGCATTTCAAGCTGTGCTGCCTGATGAGATCTTTGTTGAGTGTCGCCTCGATGTTTGGCTCCATTGCACTCAAGAAGCTTAATGCGTCTCCCTCCAGCCTTTGAGTAAGAGTCACTTCTGCGCGACAGTTTATCAGTAACTGGTTGTAGAACTCTTTGTGCACCCTTGAATGTGTGGTGGTAGATCCGCATGTCTGCAAGAATTTAATCTAAAACGTCGTCTAGGTTGATGAATTATATCTTCCTTGGGTATGAAGTTGGTCATGGGTGCCTCGAAACTGGCACCGGTCGCAGTCGCATCGGAACTGGAACCGGTCGTTGGCGCCAAGGAATCGGCTGCGGAATCACGAAGTTCGCCGTGTTGCTGGTGCCAGACTTGCAATCAATGATTGGCGCTGTGGGGGTGGTGTTGAATGTTGAAGAGTCGACAAGACACCTGTGTGGGTTTGTGTGGTTGTGATCCCCGTTGTGATAGATTTGCAAGTTGTTCGACTAAGTAATGCTTAGCTCAGTACTAATATGTCAACCTAAATTGATCATTTGTTTAAATGAAAATCTATGGGTTCTTTTCGAATGTAACAGACGTAGCCGTTTCCACTTTTAAAAAAATCATTTAGTCTTCTACAACGTTGTTCTAACATTGCATAATAACAAAGACACATCACACATCATACAGCTAGTACTGTCTTCACACCCTCCCACATTTACTGCTTTTCTCAAAGTTGCGCCATTCCGCATTTGGAATAGATGCATAAAACAGACAAATACGAGAACAAAAAGTCGCCTTGTCGATAAGAGGCCACTCGCATGCGTTTTTACCTAACATTAGGCATGTATATACACAGCTTAGTCAATAGTTTTAATGGTGCACTTAACATTATCATGTAACACTACGATAGTTTGGCCGCCGAGCGGTGTGATTTTTGCGCCCAAGATGTTGCCCATGGTCGCCGTCCCACGGGCCCCTCGGCATATAATTAAATTTTGAGAATCAAATCGTGCCAAGCCGGATGCTGTTTGATTTGTTTCATTTTTTAGATCGGGGTGTGCCAAAATCGCTATTATGCATCTACTACGCTACGCCTTGTATAAAGCGACCATGGGCACCCCTTGACCAAGAAATCACCGTCGTGGCATCCCACATCGCCCTAACCGCTCGCTGCCCGGCCCAGCCGCCTCTCTCGAGGCCGGGACGAGCACATTCTGGCGCCGTGTGCAACAGATCAATAATGGAGTCCCTCTCAATGAAATACCGCTCTTCTAAAAAAACGCGCTTATATTTCACTTTTTCTTCTTGGATTAAGCAAATTAAACTAAACATTTCCGAAGTAATAAGATATAACTTACTTAACTAATCCATTCTGCTTACTAAATTTATTTACAACATTACAAACTTAACAAACAGTCAGGAATAACATTTAATCTTCCTTTCTTATACTTAAATTCCACATCAGAAGTTTGCAAGGCTAACGCCGAAGGCACAAGTTTAGCAGACTGACATTGACATTGTCAAACAAGTTAGAGGTTTATGATCAGTAAAAATCTAAACTTTCGAGCCAATGGTTATCTCTTTCAACTTTTTAAAGCCCTAACGATAGCATAGGATTCCTTCACAAACGAGGCCCATTTCATCATGGTATCAGTCAATTTCTGACTGATAAATAATTCCCTTATCATCCATCTGTGTCAATACAGCTCCAACTGCAAAAATCAGTACTATCGCAGTACAAACTGAAAGGTTTCCCAACATCAAAACACACAAAAACTCTCTGGATCGTACAGCATCTTTAAGTAACTCAAATACTTGTTGGTATTCATCAGTCCAACCAATCTTATCAGCGACACCTTTGCTTGTTAACCCTTTATTGCATAGGATTTTTTCTCGCAGAAAAAATATATGTTCTGGCAAATGCATATTGTAACCAATTGGCACTGTGCTAAGGTCTAAATTATTCACAGAATTTGTATATTTGAATAAGGAATAACTTTAACCAAGTGGTAACTGCATGCAATAGCACAGAGGTAACCGGTTGCCAATTGACAACTAGATGGACTGAGTGGATGTGCAATACGTCACCGTTGGCAACCAGATGCAAACGTACACAAACTATACAATATCGCCGAATTTGAAGCCCAAAATGTAATATTTCATGACTAAGTAAGTAAGTAAGTAATTTATTCGCCACCAAATGAAACAATCACAGCAATAACGCATTATACAGATATAGTGGCAGGCTACCGGAGAAGTCTCGTAGCACTCATCTCGCCGGTCGCCCTAACGTTTTCAAGAATTATAACTATGCCATAGTACAAAATGTTGCCACTTGGCAATTATTACATCAAAAACTTATTTCCTGCAGTATTCTAAATTTTCAACATTTGGCTAATATGCTATCAATACTCATATTCTTGATGGTTGCATATTGTTGTCATTTGGTATCATGAGGTTTCGTTAGAAATGCAATGAAAGTGCATGTTGTTGCCAATTGGCAATGTTTTTAAAAACCCGAAATTGCACGTTGTGACCAAACAGTCGGTCCTACAAACGTGTGGAAATTTCTGATATTGAACTGTCTTAGCTGTTGATTAAAATGGACTTTTAATAAAAATTGATTTAGCCATCGGTATGATTTTATTTTTCAGCTCTTGAAATTATGTATCAGTAGTCATACTTGCACTGTGAAAAAGACGATTTTCGTGTTTTTTAACATATGACTTTAGGAAGAATTTTTCTGTTTTTCGCCGCTTAGACCGCGCTCTTGTGTAGTTCTTTGCATAGAGAAAACATTTTAGATAGGCATTGAACGCTGCATCATAGATCATAGAGCTTTACTTAGCTGTGAATCCTGATTTTGTCAGTGTTACCAATTGGCAACAAAATGCAATAAAAGGTTAAATCGGACATAGGTTTGCAATCTGTACAAAAACCTGAATAAACTAACTACCTTTAAAATTAAAAATCCAAGCAATTGCTTAACTTGCTTCGTAGTTTCTGGAATCTTCAAATTAATCGAACTCTCAATTCCTTCCCGATTCATCTGCATCTTACCAGAACGAACAATATGACCGATAAACTACAAGAGTGAGGTGAAGTTCTATTCTTCTTCTTTGGTTCTCTGCCCTTAGGCAGGTTCGTATGTCCAACGGCGCCATTCCTCTCGATGTTGAGCTTCCGCTTTCATCTGTCTGTAGCTGTCCCTCTTTATCGTCCAGTCCAGGAACATCGTTCTTGGCCTTCCTCGTGTCTTTTCCCCCTCCATTCTACCTTCACTGATATTTCTCAGCAGAGAATCCCCTCTCATTATATGGCCAATCCATTTAAAAGTTCTATTACCAAATCACATTTCTTAAAGTTCTAAGTAATATTTATGCAATATCATTTGCATTAGAAAAATATCCAAATCCAACTTAACTTTCCAATTTTGTTCAAAACATCTCTCGCAATCGGCGTCGGATATTCACAATCCACAGTGAACGAGTTTATATATTTATAGTCACAGGCAAGTGACTACAAAGATCCGTCCTTCTTCTTAACAATCACCAGTGGACTTGCCATTCTGCTCGATGATGAATTAGTAATTTTTGCTTGTAACATTTTGTTGATCTGACGTTCAACTTCTGCTCGATAAATCAAAGGAATTCGGCAGGCCATAAATTCTTTTCCCCGAAATCCTGGTTTTAATTCAATTTCATGTTCTCCTAATGTACATAATCCAGGTTTTTCTTAAAATCTGTCGCAGTATTAAATACATTAAATAAATTAAATAAATTTTATTTAATACGACAAACGACAAACAACTGTTCTGGTTTAGTTAATGTTTAAAGGCTAATCTGTTCAGGATAAAGGTTAAGTAAATTCTTGCCATCTTGAAACTAATTCTTTATGCTACCTCAACCACTGAACCAAAATCTTCGACGATCTTCGACGATCAAACCACAACTCAAGGCTCGTGTGACATACTTTCTTATGTTGCTGGCATTAATAATTATATTTCGACCATCTTCACCCATAGGCCTTCTCAACGCTTCCTCTCTGTCGACAATAGTTCTAACAACTTCACTTGTCTTCTCTGTAATTACACCTTTTAAATGTTCCATTTTCACTTAAGTCTACGTATATGTAGTTTATTTATACTATGTAGCATGATAGCCTTGAGTGAACATAAACACTGCTTTCAAATGTTTTCAGTATCTTTGTTTTCCAAAATACATCTTCAGAAATATTATTCGCAGTTCAAACAGTCAGCAACACTTCTCTATACAACTTAAAACATCGACTCGTCAGCAGCCATTAAGACACGTGTCTTTCTACGCCTGAACGACAGGCGAGAGATAATAGCCTACAAGTAGGCTGCGCGCCTCGTTATACCTGAGCAGCATCTGATTAACTATGCATAACAAACACAGGCCTTTCGCGGCAGGCGCACCCCTCGCTAAGAATATAGTCAAACGCTGAATCTATCATATATATATATATATATATATATATATATATATATATATATATATATATATATATATATATATTAGGGTGTGTCAATAATTTGAAGTTTCAAAATTAATATCGGCCAGGTTGTTTTTGTGTTCCACCTTGAGAAACATTAACATCTGCCAAATTAGATTAAAATCAAAAGCGATTTAGAACTGGCGCAAAGCCCGGGAAAAATTACCACTTAGAAAACAATGTCATATATTGTAATTCTCGAAGATCCAAACAATTTCAACACTTAAACATAAAAAAATAAGGGAAAAGCAAACCAAGAACCTTCAGTAATTTTTCATTACTTAGTCCCCTTAGTGCTTTTGGGAATCTATTTCGATGGTATTCAACCATTTGAAGAACAAATTGTTTCTCTTCCTCATTTCGAACCAGGGCTTCATTGAAGGACTGCATTAGAGCCACTCCTCTCTCCGCTAAATCGTTCGTCACTCTTAGGGCGGATATGATGTCTTTCGCCTCATTGAACGAATGCTCTGACTCCCATTGTTGTGGATCTCGATCAAGAAAAGCGTAATCGAATTTGAGGAGCTGGAAAAGTTTGATGGTAGAAGAGGTAAAAAAAATCGGATAGCGCTTTTGTAGATGGATCATGTATGGGAGGAAGCCTCTTTGGAGGTTCGTCGTATCCCTGATTGTTGCGCATGTTATAGACCATGCGCTGTTTTTCGTCGAAGGTGACTGAATCGTGAATAAGGCTGAGGCCAACCAAGGTCTCCGACAAATACCAAAGGTGTCGGGAAAATGCTGTTAGGGCGACCTGTGAGACTTCCTTGTCTGGGAAAGTATGGATTGCCTTCAAGAATTGAAGATCGTTCCTTGGGGCTTCATTGGGTGATGTACAGGTGAACCAGTACTCCACGTAGGTTGTGGTCACAAAAAGTGAAACTCGAAGTAGATGATTCCACATCTTTTGAGAGTAAGATTGTCGTGATGCCCTCTGGTGTTGTTGAATGGGAAACTGCTCTGCATAAACCGCACGTGCCATCCAACGCGCGCGGTGAAATGCCCCTGGGTACCTGAATTTTATTCCTTTCGGTGGAATTCCTCCTAGGAAAATGACTGTTAGTTCTAGTAGCTCTTCGTAGTCGTCTCTGTGGTATTCAGCATTCAGTTGCTGCAGTGCGAAGGTGATGACATTCTCTCGAATTTCTTTGACTCTTTGTGCACTGCGTCTTTATCCTCCATTGCTGTGCGATACTTGGTCTGATCGATTTGCGGCCAGAAGTCACGGAAATGACTGAAGAGTTCCAATTTTGGAGACCTGACAGAATCATGCAGTGAAAATACCTTTTCCAGAACAATTTCAGAAACATGATGTCGACAGGCAAGGTTCAAGAGGTCTTTTCCTAATTCCCTTTTCCAGCTTGATGCATACGCCGCCCTTGCAACCCGTGTTACTCGCCGTTGTGTCGAAACACATGGCCACGATTCTGTCTTCCAATCCCCAACTTCTGATCTCGGCAAAACACGCATCTGCCATGAAGGCAGCAGTCCCGGATTGGAGTTTGGGGATGGCCAATAGTTTGGTCACATCCTTACCAGATACCATTATTGGAAGACGATCAATACACACTCGTCCAGTTTCTGTAAAATGTGACATGATCTCGCCGTCCCAGTGGATAGTAAGGGGAACCTTCTGATCGAAAGATTCACGAATCTCAGCTGCTAGGGCTGCACGGTCATCCTTCCTTGCTCGATGGATAGCAGAAGGACTGATGATCACCTCACCAGCTGGTGCTGCATATAGATTGGATGCAGCGAGAGCAGAGAAAATGTGACAGGCATTCCTGCTGCTGGTTTTGGTACGATCTAGAGCTGCTGCAACATCACGGGTAACTACAGAGATTGTTCCCTTTCGCCGCTTTGGTGGTCCAGCTGACGTTGAAGGTTCTGATTCTCTTTCTGAGCTATTTGATGACGCCTCTTCCTCAGATGATGTTGCCAACAGAGAAACCTCCGTCGCTACCGCCATGCTTGCACGATATCGTCATGGGCGAGGGAATTATTGTTGTAGACAGATTGCTCCGATCGGAAACCACGACATTATCTGATTGGCACAAACTCATTCGGGGATCAAACATACTCTTACCAAGGGAGACAGCCACTCGCGTTAAATACCATGCTATTGATGTAGCACCAGGTGTCTCCTCTAGAAAACCACAATAGCTTAATTAATTACTATAATTATGTTGAAGATCGAAAACACGAAGAACAGACATCGTAACGTGTAAAATTTTGGCCAAACCGAGACAGGTCACCGGGTTCCTAATTTCGGTCGGCTTGCGCCAGTCCTAAATGTTCAGCTATCGCGATATAATTTTGGATATGGCGCTTATATGCTAATTGGCATGATAATTCGACCTGGCCGTTAAAAGATCTTTGAGTTAAAAAAATCACGTGCATCATAAAAACACCCTAATATATATATATATATATATATATATATATATATATATATATATATATATATATATATATATATATATATATATATATATATATATATATATATATATATATATATATATATATATTAGGGTGTGTCTATTATTTGAAGTTTCAAAATTAATATCGGCCAGGTTGTTTTTGTGTTCCACCTTGAGAAACATTAACATTTGCCAAATTAGATGAAAATCAAAAGAGATTTAGAACTGGCGCAAAGCCCGGGAAAAATTGCCACTTAGAAAACAATGTCATACATTGTAATTCTCCAAGATCCAAACAATTTCAACACTTAAACATAAAAAATAAGGCAAAAGCAAACCAAGAACCTTCAGTTATTTGTCATTACTTAGTCCCTTTAGTGCCTTTGGGAATCTATTTCGATGGTATTCAACCATTTGAAGAACAAATTGTTTCTCTTCCTCATTTCGAACCAGGGCTTCATTGAAGGACTGCATTAGAGCCAATCCTCTCTTCGCTAAATCTTTCGTCACTATTAGGGCGGATATGATGTCTTTCGCCTCATTGAACGAATGCTCTGACTCCCATTGTTGTGGATCTCGATCAAGAAAAGCGTAATCGAATTTGAGGAGCTGGAAAAGTTTGATGGTAGAAGTGGTAAAAAAAATCGGATAGCGCTTTTGTAGATGGATCATGTATGGGAGGAAGCTTCTTTGGAGGTTCGTCGGATCCCTGATTGTTGCGCATGTTATAGACCATGCGCTGTTTTTCGTCGAAGGTGACTGAATCGTCAAAAAGGCTGAGGCCAACCAAGATCTCCGACAAATACCAAAGGTGTCGGGAAAATGCTGTTAGGGCGACCTGTGAGACTTCCTTGTCTGGGTAAGTATGGATTGCCTTCAAAAATTGAAGATCGTTTCTTGGGGCTTCATTGGGTGATGTACAGTTGAGCCAGTACTCCACGTAGGTTGTGGTCACAAAAAGTGAAACTCGAAGTAGATGATTCCACATCTTTTGAGAGTAAGATTGTCGAGATGCCCTCTGGTGTTGTTGAATGGGAAACTGCTCTCTGAAAAGCCACATCTTGATTGCATAAACCACACGTGCCATCCAACGCGCGCGGTGAAATGCCTCTGGGTACCTGAACTTTATTCCTTTCAGTGGAATTCCTCCTAGGAAAATGACTGTTAGTTCTAGTAGCTCTTCGTAGTCGTCTCTGTGGTATTCAGCATTCAGTTGCTCAGGGGTTAAAGTGGAGTGGGAACGGTGGGAACGGCGTTCCCACTGCTCTCGAAATTCTTTGCTTGCGTTCCCACTGCTCAAGCGTGCGTTCCAATAAAACTCTTCTTTGGCGTTCCCACTGCTCACCCAAACCACTTTAACCACTGCAGTTGCTGCAGTGCGAAGGTGATGACATTCTCTCGAATTTCTTTGACTCTTTGTGCTGCGTCTTTATCCTCCATTGCTGTGCGATACTTGGTCTGATCGATTTGCGGCCAGAAGTCACGGAAATGACTGAAGAGTTCCAATTTTGGAGAGCTTACAGAATCATGCAGTGAAAATACCTTTTCCAGAACAATTTCAGAAACATGATGTCGACAGGCAAGGTTCAAGAGGTCTTTTCCTAATTCCGTTTCCAGCTTGATGCATACGCCGCCCTTGCAACCCGTGTTACTCGCCGTTGTGTCGAAGCACATGGCCACGATTCTGTCTTCCAATCCCCAACTTCTGATCTCGGCCAAACACGCATCTGCCATGAAGGCAGCAGTCCCGGATTGGAGTTTGGGGATGGCCAATAGTTTGGTCACATCCTTACCAGATACCATTATTGGAAGACGATCAACGCACACTCATCCAGTTTCTGTAAAATCTGGCATGATCTTGCCGTCCCAGTGGATAGTAAGGGGGACCTTCGGATCGAAAGATTCACAAATCTCAGCTGCTAGGGCTGCACGGTTATCCTTCCTTGCTCGATGGATAGCAGAAGGACTGATGATCAGCTCACCAGCTGGTGCTGCATATAGATTGGATGCAGCGAGAGCAGAGAAAATGTGACAGGCATTCCTGCTGCTGGTTTTGGTACGATCTAAAGCTGCTGCAACATCACGGGTAACTACAGAGATTGTTCCCTTTCGCCGCTTTGGTGGTCCAGCTGATTTTGAAGGTTCTGGTTCTCTTTCTGAGCTATTTGATGACGCCTCTTCCTCAGATGATGTTGCCAACAGAGAAACCTCAGTCGCTACCGCCATGCTTGCCCGATATCGTCATGGGCGAGGGAATTATTGTTGTAGACAGATTCCTCCGATCGGAAACCACGACATTATCTGATTGGCACAAACTCATTCGGGGATCAAGCACATACTCTTACCAAGGGAGACAGCCACTCGCGTTAAATACCATGCCATTGATGTAGCACCAGGTGTCTCCTCTAGAAAACCACAATAGCTTAATTAATTACTATAATTATGTTGAAGATCGAAAACACGAAGAACAGACATCGTAACGTGTAAAATTTTGGCCAAACCGAGACAGGTCACCGGGTTCCTAATTTCGGTCGCCTTGCGCCAGTCCTAAATGTTCAGCTATCGCGATATAATTTCGGATATGGCGTTTATACGCTGGTTGGCATGATAATTCGACCTGGCCGTTAAAAGATCTTTGAGTTAAAAAAATCATGTGCATCATAAAAACACCCTAATATATATATATATAATATATATATATATATAATATATATATATATATATATATATATATATATATATATATATATATATATATATATATATATATAGTGCTTTTTTCAAGCCAGAACGCACCGGAACGGCATTCCGGCAGTTTTTTTCAGCTTTAAAAATAATTTATTTATTTTAATAATAAAAACAATAATTTAGTTATTTTAGTCTCATTTTAGTGTTTTGAACTGTTTTCGGTGTTTGTTAATTGAGACCCCTCCGAACCCCCAATCCCGTGTTCTCTGGATTTTAGCCCGTCCATAATTATTCCGTTCCGGAACCTTTTTTCCTAGAAAAAAGGCACTGTATACATACACACAATACTAATGCAAAGCGAACTAAATATATTATTATGCCATATCTCACACTGAAATAGAGCTTGTTCTCAAAACTCAGTTGACATTACCTCCTTCCCTTTTCTGGAATTGAGCAAATTATATTATAAATTTGGAAATTACCAAAACATGAAACATATGCATACTTAACTAATCAATAAGGCTTACTTCTATTTACTTACAATCTTTGATCTCACCTCTACATCAAAAGTTTGCAAGGCTAAAGCCCAACACAAGTTTAGCAGACTTAGACATTGATTCAGTCAAATAAGTCAAAGGATTGTGATCCGCACAAATAAAAAATTTCGATCCAATAATGATTTCTTTCAACATATTTAAAGCCCAGAGAATAGCATAGGCTTCCTTTTCCACAGTGGCCCAATTCCTCTGGGTATCAGTCAATTTCTGACAAATATATGACAAATGACACAGGGCGCTCTCTCCGCTGGTCGTCCATCTGTGTTAAAACAGCTCCAACTGCGAAGTCACTACTATCACGGAAGATGGAAAGGGAGATGTGGAAGATGGAAAGGGAGATGTTATTGTAGATGATGTGGAAGCTGCTGAAGTACTCAATAAATATTTCAGCTCGGTGTAAACTTTAGAAGAATTAGGAAATATCCCAGAACTTAAGCAAACAGACTGTAGTGAGCAATCACTGAGCATGGATTCACGCAGGTAATGTTTACTAAGGAAAATGTGGTGGAAAAACTGAAAAGGCTAAAAACTGACAAGAGTCCAGGCATAGATGAACTCCATCCAAAATTCTTACATGAAGTGAGGGAAGAAATTGGAGAGGTGTTAGCCCAGATCTTCAATAAATCAATGCAGACTGGAGAAGTACCACGGGAATGGAGGGATTAACTCATAGTGCCATTGTTTAAAAAGGGAAGTAGAAGTGAACCAGGGAACTACAGACAAGTCAGTTTAACTAGTGTGGTGTGCAAGTTCATGGAGAGAATTACTAGGGATAAAATAGTGGAATATTTGAATGAGCATGATATCATAAATGGCAGTCCACATGGATTTACCAAAGGCCGTTCGTGTTTGACAAATCTGTTGGAGTTCTTTGAGGAGGTCAATGAGAGGATCGACACGGGAAAACCTGTAGATATAATTTTTTAAGATTTTGCCAAGGCATTTGACAAAGTACCTCGTGTAAGGCTGGCCAAAAAGTTGCGAGCAAGTGGGATTAGAGGGCAAGTACTAACTTGGATTCAAAACTGGCTATCAGGCAGAAGACAAAAGGTGGGCATTGGAGATAAACACTCTAACTGGACGACAGTGCTAAGTGGAGTGCCACAAGGATCAGTGCTTGGACCACTGCTGTTCGTACTTTTTATTAATGACATAGACGATGGGATTTTATCAAAAATTTCTAAGTTTGCGGATGATACAAAACTATGTAGAGCAGCGGATGGTGAAGAAGAAGCGGAGATACTGCGGGAAGATCTAAGAAGAATGTTCAGATGGTCGCAGGATTGGCAAATGCTCTTTAATTTGGAAAAGTGCTCAGTGATGCATATGCGGAAGAGAAACAACGAGTTTTCATATGAAAAGGGGGGCAAGGTATTGAAAGTGAGTGATGAAGAAAGGGACTTGGGAGTGATTATGCACAAGAGTGCAAAACCTTCAAGGCAATGTGCCGAAGCATACAAAAAGGCAAACTCAACTTTAGATATGATTAGAAGGACAACAGTCACTAGAGACAAGGATACAATACTGACTACTGAGGTTGTACAAATCGCTGGCTAGGCCACAGTTGGAATACTGTATCCAGGTATGGAATCCAAACTTGAAACATGACATTGAAAAACTGCAGAACGTGCAAAGAAGCGCTACAAAAATGAGTTGGGGCTAGAAGAACTTGAGTTATGAGGAAAGGCTGAAGAGGTGTAGACTAACAACATTGGAGAGAAGGAGGAGCAGAGAAGATCTAATCGAAGCTTATAAGATTATCACTGGAAAGGAAGCACTGCAATGGGGGAGGTTCTTTGAATTAGCACCGAACAAGGCAACTCGGGGACACAGGTATAAATTATTTAAGAGGCCGAAGGGAACATTAGGGCAGAAATTCTTTAGTGCAACAGTTGTAGACCTGTGGAATGGTTTGGACGATAGTACTGTCTCGGTGGGCACTATAACAGCTTTTAAGAAGAAGCTAGGAAAGTTTCACGTTTGAGGTTAATTTGCAGTGGTTCTAACACAGCCTACACGTCTTCTGAACCACTTAAAACCCTTGTTATGTTACGTTATGTTATCGAAATACAAATTAAATGGTTCCCACCTCAAAAACATATAACACTTCTTTGGGTCGCACACCTTCTTTAAGTAACTCAAATGCTTGCTGATGTTCATCCGTCCAAACAATCTTATCAGAAACACGTTTACTAGTTAAATCAGATTAAGATTTCGCAATCTGTACAAAGTCCTTAATAAACTGTCTGTAAAAATTAAAAAATCCAAGCAGTTGCTTAACTTGCTTCTTAGTTTCTGGAATCTTCATATTAGTCAAACTTTCAATTCTGTCTGGATTCATCTTTATCTTACCAGAACCAACTACATGACCGAAAAACTTTAAGAGTAAGGTAAAGTTCTATTACAAAAACATATTTCTCTTATCTAGTAACGTTCCACTTCTTCTCGACAAGTCAAAGGAATTCGGTATGCCGAAAATTCCTTTCCACGAGATCGTGGCTTTAGTTCAATTTCGTGCACATCCAATTGTTCATAATCCAGGTTTCTCGGAAAATCTGTCACAGTACTTGTTCTAAACTTCCAACAACTATTATTGTTGAGTTAATGCCAAATGGCTAATCTGTTCAGGATCGAGGTTAAGTGAATTCTTGTCATCTTGAACCTCATTCTTCATTGGTAATTCAACCACTGAACCAAAATCTTCATCTTCCTTAACGATTAGACCAACAACTCAACGCTCGAATGACATATCGTCGCCTGAGAATTATCTTGTCGTATCTCCACTTTTTTTCGAAAAGTAGTTAAGAGTTGATTTGTAGCAGAGTTTTTTTGATCTTTCTTCAGTTTCAATGGCTAGGAGATACGATAGGTCGTTTTAAAGATATTCAACAAACTATACTGTCGTATCTCCTGTTTTCAGAAACATTTTATCGTATCTCCATACAGCATTCATAGTGAAGCAGTCTCTGTTGTTGTATGTCCACAGAAAGCTCGTCGCTGATTGGACGCGCAGGAGATACAGCAGTATAAACCTGTGCGCTTAGCTGGACTATAGTGTCGCATATCCAGACAATTAAAAGTTTTTCTTTTAAAAATCCGGTCTATGTAAATGAATATTTTAACGAAAACACTCTGTAATAATTGGTCGTTGCTTAATTTAATCATTTCATGTCTTTGTTTTCAGAAAGATGGTTTGTAATATTTGTAAATCCAGTTTATACAAAATTTTCACAAATTTCAGAATAACAACTATAATTGTTAATTTTTTAAATGCAAAATCTTTATGCAATGCTGATGTTTTAATATGACGTCTGTGTGTGAACTGTAATTTGACAATGCCCTACTTATTGCATTGAATTTCTCATTTTTCCGCAAAATGCGGCCCAAACTTCTACCTCGTTTATCTCGGAATTTTGGAAAATGGAGATACGCCAAGATAATTCTCAGGCGACGATATTCTCTTATCTTGCTAGCGTGAATTATTTTTGGACCATTTTCACCCATACCGATTAAATAAGAGCACTCTGATCTTCGATGTATAATCGTAAACGGACCATGCCATCGGGAAATAAGTTTGTTCGTTGACGTTGGATATAGAGCAATAGCTTTCTCACCAGCCTCAAATTCTTTATGCTTTGCTCTCTTCTTATACTACTTCGTGTTTGTAGCTGTTCTTCTCGAGAGTAAGATTCTGCAAACAATAATGCTTTCTCCATATTTTCTTTGAGTTCTAACAAATACTTTTCTGGCTGAACTCCCACGTGAGGTGGTAAGTTTATTTCTATAGTCCAACTCTCTTTTATTATTGCCAATGGTCCTCTTGAAATTTTCCATAGACAAGCATATATGGAGATACTCCAGTAGTTGCATTCGGCATTTCTCATAATGCCCACATTGTGAAAGGAATTATCTTGTGCCATTTCCTCGGGTTGTTTATTATCACATGATGGATCATCTTTTTAAATGCCTGATTCCATCTTTCTACCAATCCAGCGTCCTGGCATGTCAAATCTCGAACTACAACCTACTAAATTGAGAAATTCTCTAGTCAAACTGGCTGTGAAGTTCGTTTCTTGATCACTTGTGATCACGGACGGCACACCAACGTTCATGAACAGTTCCATTAACGCCTCACATGCAGCATTCGCTGTCAGCGACTTTAATAAGAAGACTGTAGGCCATCTAGTGCATGAGTCCACAATACATAAACAGTACTTGTTGCCTCGATTGGGCCAACAAGGTCCATCGTCATTCTCCTGAAGGCGATTTCTTCTCTTGGAACTGAAGTGATAGGCACTCTACCCATCACTTCTTGCCTTTATTTGACACTTCTCGCAAGACTCACAAAATATCACGATGTCTCTTCTCACCCTTGGCCATACAAAAGACAACTTTATTCGTTCTCTGGTTTTCTCTTCTCCAAGATGTCCTCCAGAAACATCACATTCATTGTCTTCTTCAATTTAATCTATTTTTTCATTTAATTTGCCATTATCGCTAGATGCTGATATTAGGCAATTGCTTATCCACGATAGGCTGCCTCACTGTCTTACAGGCTGATCTTCTGGATTTGGACCTGATTACGGCTTGGTTTTGGTGTGCCATCGGTTGATGCCTTTTGCATTAGTCACCGGCGCAATAGAAGTCACTAATTTTAATTTACAATTACGACTTTGGATATCACTCTGTAATAATTAACGTTTTTCTTCTGTTTTATACAGAGTGTGAAAATGGGTATTTCTCTGCACCTACTGGAAAAATTTCATCTCCAAATTTTCCGATGGCATACTCCAATGATCTGGATTGTCACAGTTATATCTCTGTCCAGGCTGAACATTCAGTCACCATCACATTTTTGGCATTCAATACCGAGCCGATCCACGCACGGGTAGAGGTACGTATTAAGTTTTTTTTAATACATCTGCTAGATGCTGTTATTATTACAAAGTGGAATTAAACGTAAAACAATCCTACAGCAGGTGATATAAAGAATCTGTGTGCGTTTCCATCGATAGCTGATCACTATAATAGACATGGGCGTCCGGAGGGGAAGGGGGCACTTTCCCCTGGATTTAAAAAAAATTAAAAAATTAAATCTTTTCATTTTTAATGATTATCACAACAGTCCCAACACGATTTTCAATGCAAAAGAACACTTAATTATTTAGGTAAGTCCTTGACCATTATTTATTTTTAAAGTTGTTACGTGTTCTGTGTTCATGAATAACCATGCGTAAGCGTCATTTTACTCCCCCTAAGAAAGTTGCCCCTGCAAAAGTTTGCCCCCAGAAAAGCCCCGCGGACGCCCATGATTATGGAATGAAATTTTATTCATCGGGTAAATTTTTTTCTTCTTTATTGCTTTCACGATGCCCCAGCACGCAATAGCCGCTCATCTATGGTGAGTCTCCACTTCTCCCTCTCCTGTGCTCTCTGTGTAGCTTCCTGTACGGATAAGCCCATCTCCTTGCAGTCCTCTCACCGAGTAAGTATAAATTTTGTGCTAAAACATGCCTCATAGCATTACATAGCCGTTGATGTGTCTTGATTTTGAGGAGTACTTAAATGCTCCACTTGTTGCAGCCACTTAACTGGTCCCCACTCGGTTCTCTGCATGAGGACAGCAGGCTGTGCCTCAAGTCAAACTCATTTACAGAAGCTAATTGAGCACGATAATGGAATAGCTACGTGTGAATTATTTTTTAGCTGATAACTAATACCAATGACGTTGATCATTGCTGATGTTAGCAGTTTATAGGTTCCTGCATGTAGAATGTTAATGCTGGCGTCCAAACTAATATTCTGGAAGAAAATATTGTGTGTCTATTCTGAAGGTCGCGTTCCGCTGAAACTCGATCGATTCCAGAGATCGGAAACGTCGTTGATAGGCTGAAACAATGACCAGCCTAGCACCTATTAATATTTGTAGGGAGGGTTTGCGCACACGAAACATAAACATCTAAGGTTACTTTTCAATCAATTAGCTCACATACCCACCCGAACTAATAAACCACCCTTACTGATCGCATGGGAGTTGACCAGAGACAAGTTACGGTAGCTCGAATAAAAGTTAACAGAAACCAAACCTACATCTTTAATCTAATAGCGTAAAGAATGACAAAACTACAATTATTCTTTATAGCTGACAAAATGTTAATTGCTTTTAACTGTGTTTTATTTTGCAAAATATCTAAAATGGAAAAGCGTTGAATTCAGAATTATAGGTATCCGAGCAAAATGGATGGATGTTTTTATCCAAAGGTAGCACAGTCTCATTCCTGTGTACAAAGTCTTGGCTGTGACTCGATGACGTTTGCTCTCTTTGTGTTTTTATAGATTACATGTGAATCTGGAGAAACCTTTACATCGCCATACTATTCTGGCTCAGAGATTCCAGCAGTTTTTACGATATCCTCATGCACCCTTGTAAATGTGTATTTTAAGACATCTCTTTCCTATACCTACACAGGTTTCAGTCTCAAGTACACTATCACTTCAGGTAAATTATTATTAATGTTACAAAATTGTATTGTATTGTATCAAGAAATTTATAAATTTATCAGAAGCGCCCTCAGCACAGAAGCCCCGGGGTAACAGAAATGCCTTTAGGGAACGCGAGACCGATGAGGAAAAGCCAGTCATTAGTTTGGCCCTGGGCAGAGGGGGAAGGTCATTCCAGATCGTGGAACCCACTAGAGCAAACGTCCGGTGCTGGGTCAAGGTATTTCTAACCCTGGGAACAAAAAGATGAAGCCGATTTACAGAGCGCAATGAGCTAGAAGAAGATGCAGATAGCGGCTTTCGCAGGTAGTTAGAGAGATATTTCGGGGCAGTACGCTGCTGAGATTTAGAGACAAGGAAGAGGATCTTATAACGGATGCGCGCAGCAATAGGGAGCCAGTGAAGGACATCGAGCATGTAAGTAGAGATATGGGCAAAGCGGGGAGTCGAGCGATGAGCCTAGCAGAAGCATTTAGAACAGATTGAAGGGTGAGAGAGACGCTACTAAGTGAGACCCATGAGGAGCGAGTTGCAGTAGTCCAAGCGTGAGCAGACAAATGCGTGAACTGTGGTGGTAAAGACAGAAGGTGAGACCGAGCGTCTGATGGCACTGAGACGCCTCAGTTGAAAGAAACAGGAGCGAGTCATGTCAGAGATATGCTCTGTGAATGTGAGGGAGGAGTCAAGTGTGACACCCAAGTCGTGAACGGTGGAAGAGTAGGTGTAAGCAGGGATTTTCTCAGTCAGCAATGGAAAGTTGAGTTTAGCAAGCTGCTGTCTAGTCCCTAACCAGATCAATTGAGTCTTAGCAGTGTTTAGTGTTGAGATGTGGATATGGAGAAAAATGGAAAAGGTGAGCTGGACGGAGCGAATGACAAATGAAGAGGTGTTGCAAAGAGTAGAAGAAAAAAGATCACTGATGACAACGTTAAGAGAAATACAAAAGAACTGGATCGGGCACATATTAAGAGGAGACTCCCTCTTGAGAGAAATCATAGAGGGGAGATAGGAGGGAAGGAGAGGGAGAGGAAGACCGCGACAGATGATGCTGGGATGGATGATGACCGAAGGATACAGCGGACTGAAGAGAAAAGCACAGCGAAAAGAAGAATGGCATCACTGGAAGTGGAAACCTGCCGAAGGGCAGAGAACTTAAAGAAGAAGTGTTTAGGCAGAGACGGTTAGTAGACATCCAGTAGTGAAGGTCAGAGACAAGATGGTCAATGGAGCAAACAAGGAGATCAGTTGACATTGATCAGTTGACGGGCCATGTACAAAAGCCTGAGCATCATCTGCATAAAGATGACCATTTGCCCCATGTTTAGTAAATAGAGACGGGATATCAGTAGTGAAGAGGATGTGTAGGACGGGACCGAGCATTGAGCCCTGGGGAACACCAAATTCAACCTCTGTCCACTGAGTCCTGGTTTCACCAAGGACAACCAACAGTACTGTGAGCGGTCAGAGAGGTATGATTTATATAATATATATACATATATATAATATATATAATATATATATAAGTATATATTATTATTATTATTATTAAAGCAGTTTTCTATAGCGCCCCTTCAAGACTTCAAGATTGCCTACTCAGGAGCGCTCCCAGCCCAACCACGGTCGAACAACGCAGTTTTGAGAACAGTAAGAAACAAGGTGAAATGACCAATCGGTATTTGGCGGAGTTTGGTAGGGAGCCCATTCCAGGTCATAGGTCCAGCCACAGAGAAGGCACGGCGCTGTTGTATGGCTGTCCGCGCACGGGGAACAATAAGTTCAGCCTGCGCAGCTGAGCGGAAAGAGCAACGACGTTGCGAACATGAAGTGGGATAGCAGAGCTCCCGCAGGTATGGAGGAGCCACGCCTTCAAAGCATCGCCGAACCAAGGCAGCGATTCGATAAGTGATGCGTTGCGGGTAGGGGAGCCAGTGTAGGACATCCCTCATATACGCAGACACTCTGCCAAACTTGGGGATGCGGCCTATAAGGCGGGCAGCAGAACGCAGGATTCTATTCAGGGGCTCAATCCGGCAGGCCGGCAGTCCGTTATATATGGCACTGCAGTAGTCCAGTCGAGAAACAACAAATGCATGGACAAGTGTGGAAGCTGCACCAGAGGACAAAGAACGGGAAATCACCTTCAGCTGCCGGAGCTGGTAATAACAGCTGCGGGAGAGAAGGTTTATGTGCCGCGTAAATGCAAGTTCCTGGTCCAGGATGACTCCCAAGTCCCGGACCCAGGTCGAAAAAGTAAGGTGTGGGAATTGCAAGGCAAGAGAAGTCAAATCGATTTGCTGGGGTGTGCCAAGCCATATAAACTGTGTCTTAATCGGATTAAGTCTTAAGCGGTTTGCAGACATCCAGGCCTGCAGGGATTCCATGGCACGGGTCATGGTTTCCACAGCTGCAACAGCCCGGACAGCAGGGCAGTGTACATAGGCTTGCAGGTCATCAGCATAGGACTGGTTAAAAACTTACCCAGCCGCTAACAAGGACCCCAGGTCAGCAGTGTAGATTATGTAAAGAAGGGGCCCAAGGACGGAGCCTTGAGGCAGGCCAAAAGGAGCAGGAACCCATGGGGACCTAGTGGATCCGTGAGCCACCATAAAGGAGCGGTCTTGCAGAAATGAAGTAAGCCAACCTAGAACATTACCAGAGAAGCCAAAGGAAATGGATAAGCGCTGCAAGAGGATGTCGTGATCGACAGTGTCGAACGCGGCACTCACATCGAACAGCGCAAGGAGAGTGACCTGGGATCTGTCAATGGCCCCATATATGTCCGATAAGAGGCGGACTAATAGGGTTTCTGTGGAGTGGCCCTTACGGAAACCCGATTGGAAGGTGGGGAGAAGACAATATTTGTCCAGGTAGCACATGAGCTGCGCGGCAACAATCTTCTCAATTATTTTAGACACGAATGTAACATTAGCAATGGGCCTAAAATTGGTTGGTTCAGTAGCGTCGAGTCCATCCGCTTTAAGCACTGGAGCAAGGATGGACCTCTTTTGGCTTGCAGGAAGAACTCCCTCTTGGAGGGAGCGGTTACACAGAACCGTAAGGAATGGTAGGAAGACATCGAGGTCTCTTGGAGGATGAACGACGGGAGCGGATCCAGTTTGCAGGTCTTCGGCGCTGATGAAAGTATAACTCGACGGAGCTCAGCACTTGTGATTAGGCCCAGAGACGGAAGTTCGTAGCTCGTAGGTGGAAAGACCGGTGGTGGGCCGTCTGCCGTGGCCTCGCGGACCGAACGCACTTTAGCCGTGAATGCCTTAAGGAAGGCATCAGCCGTGAAGTGTGATGTAGCCTGACAGGAACCAGAGCGCGCACGACCCAAGATGTCGTTGAATGTTGACCAGAGTTTTCTGTGCTCACCGGAGTGTTGGGCAATTTTGCTCTCCCAGTAGCTCCGCTCTTTATCCTTGTACCGATGGTGCATTTCACGGACGTATCTTGTCCAGGTAGCACGGTCAGCAGGGGCTTTTGTTCTCCTGTAACGTCTTTCCAAGCGACGGGCATGTCGTCGATAAGCACGACACTCGGCGTCAAACCATGGTGTTAGCACTGAGCGACGCGATTTTGCGGTACGAACTGGAAGCATGATGTTGACGATATCGGTTATCTTTGTCTCATAAATGTCAAAGAGGTCAGAGGTCGAGGCGCCAGAGAGAGATGATGGATCAGCGAAGGCCGGGATGGCAAGGATGGCTTCACAGAAGGTGGCACGATCCAGCGACTTCCAGCATCGGAACTGTCCATCGATGTGCATCGGAGTCTCGTGGAGGAACGGGACAACAGCAATTACAAGACCATGGTCCGATATGGTTGGTGGGTGGACTGCAAGGTCAGCTAGCTGGCAGTCGTTTCGTGTAATGAAAACATCGAGCCAGCCGCCCAGTCGATGTGTCGGTTCAGCGACTCGCTGCACCAGCCCGAACTGTTCCGCGATGAGTGTAAACTCCCTTGTCTCCAGTAGCACAGGAACCTCAAGGTGCAGGTTGATGTCACCTGCGATCACCAGCTGGGTGTTATGCAGCGCAAACTGTTCAAACAACGCCGTAAACTCTCCAAAGAAGGCTGTTGACGGCGGCTCAGACCCTGGGCGGTATACGGCAATGATAGTCAGTGGGCCATGAGGCGAGGCGACGGAGACAGCCAGAGCTTCGAAGGTGGTGGGAGGATCTCGCAGTATAATCCTTCGTGTTAGTAGAGCTGTGCGATGGTAGACGATGAGCCCTCCTCCGCGTTCATCGCCATCCCGAACCTCGGCCCTCGGGCAGTCAATGCATGAATAGCCCGGCGGGGCGGATCTGCGCACCGCCACATCGGACGAGGAGCAGTGCCAGGACTCTGTGATGAGGAGTAGATCGAGATCCTCAGCGAGGATTGTGTCAGCAACAGCGACGTGTTTATTTCGCCGTGAACGAACGTTCCACGTGGCTAGGCGGACGCCGGATAGGGGGGCAATCGAGGACAAGCCATCAGCGGGGGCCGATGGGAGAGAAGTTGGTAAAGGTCGCTCAACAGTCGGTCGCCAGATTCGACAGGAGAATAGAATTTTCCTCGCAGAACGTGAAATACGAGAAGCACAAGAAGAAAGCGAACGTAACTGGTCCGAACTATACGTGAGACGGAGCGTTGCCACGTCACGCAGGCCGAACGCCGCCATTGGAGAGGCATTAGCCCAGATCTAAATTGGAGAGGCATTAGCCCAGATCTTCAATAAATCAATGCAGACTGGAGAGGTACCACGGGAATGGAAGGATGCACTCATAGTGCCACTGTTTAAAAAAGGAAATAGAAGTGAACCAGGTAACTACAGACCAGTCAGTTTAACCAGTGTGGTGTGCAAGGTCATGGAAAGAATTATCAAGGATAACATAGTGAAACATTTGAATGAGCATGATGTTATAAAGGGTAGTCAACATGGATTTACCAAAGGCCGTTCGTGTTTGACAAATCTGTTGGAGTTCTTTGACGAGGTCTATGAGAGGATTGACGAGGGAAAACCTGTAGATGTAATTTATTTAGATTTTGCCAAAGCATTTGACAAAGTACCTCATGTAAGGCTGGCCAAAAAGTTACAAGCAGGTGGGATTAGAGGGCAGGTACTAAGATGGATTCAAAGCTGGTTATCAGGTAGAAGACAAAAGGTGGGCATAGGTGATAAACATTCTGGCTGGACGACAGTGCTAAGTGGAGTGCCACAAGGATCAGTGCTTGGGCCACTGCTGTTCGTACTTTTTATTAATGACATAGACGATGGGATTTTATCAAAAATTTCTAAGTTTGCGGATGATACAAAACTATGTAGAGCAGCGGATGGTGAAGAAGAAGCGGAGATACTGCGGGAAGATCTAAGAAGAATGTTCAGATGGTCGCAGGATTGGCAAATGCTCTTTAATTTGGAAAAGTGCTCAGTGATGCATATGGGGAAGAGAAACAACGAGTTTTCATATGAAATGGGGGGCACGGTGTTGAAAGTGAGTGATGAAGAAAGGGACTTGGGAGTGATTATGCACAAGAGTGCAAAACCTTCAAGGCAATGTGCTGAAGAAAAAGGCTAATTCAACTTTAGGTATGATAAAAAGGACAATAGTCACCAGAGACAAAGATATAATAATAAGGTTGTACAAATCACTGGTTAGGCCACAGTTGGAATACTGCATCCAGGTATGGAATCCATACCTGAAACAGGACTTGGAAAAACTGGAGAAAGTACAAAGAAGAGCTACGAAAATGATTTGGGGCTACAAGGATCTGAGCTATGAAGAAAGGCTGAAGAGGTGTAGACTAACAACATTGGAGAAAAGGAGGAGCAGAGGAGATCTGATTGAAGCTTATAAGATTATCACTGGAAAGGAAGCACTGCAGTGGGAGAGGTTCTTTGAATTAGCACCGAACAAGGCAACTCGGGGGCACAGATATAAGTTATTTAAGAAGCCAAAGGGAACATTAGGGCAGAAATTCTTTAGTGCAAGAGTTGTAGACCTGTGGAATGGTTTGGACGATAGTACTGTCTCAGTGGACACTATAACAGCTTTTAAGAAGAAGCTAGGAAAGTTGGGCTATTAAGCTTTCGAGGTTAATATGCAGTGGTTCTAACACAGATTACACGTCTTCTGAACCACTTAAAACCCTTGTTATGTTATGTTATGTTATTGTTGTGGTGTGACAACGCACGGCGAATAGTTTCTAATTTATGAAGGAAATGCTGACGAAACTGTGATAGTCCGCGTAGCAAAGTACTCACAGATCAGTAGAAATTAACCACCGATAGTTTGCATACTAAAGAAAGTCAACATAATAACTTTAAGTGATAAAAAGCTACGACCGAGTTGAGCTGGCATAAACACGCCGAAGCGCCACCTAGCGAATCCAATATATTTATATAGTGTAACAACTTTATATAGTTGTATATTTATATGCACATTTAGTTATGAATATTCGACTATAATTAAATGAATCTGAATAAATTAACTGTGATCACAATGTAAACACAATAAGAACACAAAAAGATGTATGAAAATGCGGATATCTCCCACAAGAGACTTAAGCCAAGATCCTGTCATTCCAGTTAGGCTACAAAATAATAGCCGGAATTCTCATTTAGAATTGAAAGAGTGTTTTCATCACCCAGCAGGCAACTATGCAAACAAACGTAACGTATCATGTATGTTTGTTTCTTCGGTTGTCTTTATAAGTATTTTGTATGTATCAAGGTACTATGTATATATCTGTTCTAGTATGTAGGCCTATCTATGTTTGTGTGCATGATTATAGTTACAAGTTTATTCATTAGCTTAACTATTTGATTAAGTACATCGCTTCTGTATGAGTTTCATTTATGTCTTTATTTCTGGATGTATGTCACAAAGGTTATGAAGATAAGCAGGAAAGAAGAAACAACTGTACAAATAATAATTAATGGTGAGAAGATAGAGCAAATCAGGAGTTTCTGTTAATTGGGAACAATATGGCTCTGAAAAAGAAAATGGAGTGTCAGAAAGGAGGACAATAGAGGTGTCTCCCATGAGGGTATGGCACACGATGGAAAAAGTTAGTTGGACAGAACATTGAACAAACGAAGAGGTATTACAATAGGTAGGAGAGTAAAGATCTCTGCTGGCAACAATAAGAGGGACCACAGGAATTGGATTGGTCATACACTGCGAGGACACTCTCGCCTGAGAACTATCATAGAAGGAAAAACGGAAGTAAAGAGAACGAAAGGTAGCCCTCAGCAGAAGCTACTGGACTGGATGATGACGGATGGATAAAAGAAACTGAAGGAAGAAGACCTCCGTCGAGAGGGGTGACACCATTGACCTTTGAATTTGCCTAAGTACAGAGAACTTGAAGAAGAGAAGATGTATGTAGGCCTATGCATGTATGTATGTGTTCATGCATATATGTATGTGCATAAATGTATAAAGATCGGAGTAGGAGTAGACTGGAGGTATAGATGATTAATAAAAAAAACTGATTCATGCACCTGTCAGTAACTGTTGTACGGTGAGTGCAGTGAGTAAATTTACAACCTGGAGGAATAGAGGAATTAGATAATTAGGCCGCCCCCCATCACCGTTCATTATCATCAGTTCCTGACGCCAGCCATTTGGTGGCGATGGATAGAAGTAAATGATCTCCGTTGCTCACGGTCATTCGTGAGGTCCAGTGCTCCACTCGGGGTTAGTCTATTTGATGCTATCCTCATTTATATTGTCTACCCAACGAGGTCTTGGTCTGCCTCTGTTTCTTTTTCCTTTGAATCTTACATGCAGTGCATTGTGATATTCCCTTCTCTCATCACCTACTTGAACAGTTATGCCTACTGTACTTTCACTGTTCTATATCTACCTATAGATAACTTAACAGTGGTACGGTGTGACTGCCAATTCACATTAACACAGTCCGAAAACTTTCTAATATTTTTTCCATCAATTCAGCATACAAGGCTCTCTCCATGTCAGTGTCACTGCTATCAGAACAAGACGATCACATCCTTTGTGTGGAATTCGGACGACTGGCATTCTCTCTACATGTCCAAACCATCGAGTCTTCACTGAACGACTTTGTGTGACATTGTTGATTGGATTGTCTTATGTCATCAGTTCTTTCTCTACCATAATCTTGAAATTCTTGCAATTTTCCGCAGACAACTCATTTGTGCTCTGAACACTTCTTTCTCATCCAGCATTCCGATCCGTGTAGTATTATTGTTTCGTATATTTTGTCTTGCTATTCAACATCTATCTGCTGATGTTGGTCACGAAAACGCTTTAAAATGTGGATGACTGAGTAGAGATTACGGTAAGTCGGATTAAAAGGCTGTAAGAATTTGCTGATGAAATTGCCAATGCTAGACCGCAGAGAATAATGGATGCCCTGGACAAAACATCATAAGAACATGATATGAGGAAAAAGAGTAAGAAAACAAAAGTGATGAGATTGAGTATGTACGAAGGAAAAGGAATAACTATTGTCATCGACGATGCAGCTATAGAGTGTCCACAAGTGTTGTTATCTCCTGCCCAGTTTAAGAGAAGAATTGCAATAGGAAACGAAGCTTTCTTGATGAGAGGAGGGCTTCCGAGAGATAAACTGAATCTCGATCAACATGTAAGGAAGAGAGGGGCGAGAAGCTTATACGGAGCGCGACACATGTGGATCGGACACAATGCGTGAACTCTTGGAAAGACAGAAATGGAGATGCTCGAGCCATTTTAAATGTGGCTATGGCTAAAACTGGCCAAGACCAACTGGAGGTGCAGGTATGGATGTATCTGGACACTTACTATGATGCAGTGCCGTTTTAAGGCCTAGGCACGCGAGGCCCGGGCCTAGGGCCCCGCGCAGCGGGGGGCCCCGCGGCGGCCCAGAAACAAAATAACAATATTATAAGTTCTGTTCTAACAAGTAACAATTCTGCAAAGTAAAGTAAGAACAATGACACAGTTTTATTATTTTTTTAAACAAACGTTTGGTAATAAAAGCAGAGCGCTATAGAAATAAATCAATAATTTTAACGCATGGCGACGATGGCGCACAACTTGCTGCAGGCTATTTATTATTATTATTGTTTTCATTTGTCTGCTTTTTCACAACGCTATTCAATGAATTTTTTATGTCTTGGTAAGTTAATATTATTTTTGGTAATCCCGTAGTTTAGGTTGCTAAATTCAGACCATGCTTTCAATCCCGTACTTTAGGTTGCTAAATTATTAAACGAAAGATTAAAATGTTAATTAAACTGGAAGCGGGATGAACGATTGAAATGTTAATTAAACTAAGAGCTGGATGACGATTAAAAAGTTAATTGAACTGGAAGCGGGATGAACGATTAAAATGATAATTAAAGTAGAAGCGGGATGAGCGATTAAAATGTTAATTAAATGACCAAGTGCGTGTTTCCGAGATTAAAATAATTTAGCAACCTAAACTTTTCTTAAGGAATTTAGCAACCTAAACTACGGGATAACCTTATTTTTAAAAATTAAATCTCTCTAGTCATTTTATAAATTGTTTTAAACTTTAAATTATAAAAAGGGCAAAAAGCGTATCAAATTTCGCACAGTTAATGGGATAAATAGAATGATGTTGGCGCGTCGGCGCTCGGTACTGAGTCGGTAGTGAACTTGGCAAACTTATTTAACTTTACAAAATCACTTCATTTCCACCTCCTCCAATGTGTGAGGTTGAGGGTTTTTGATAGTTTCTACCCTTTTTGTTATGCAGATTAAGATTCCGATTGTCAGTTATCACCGTCGTTCGCGGTAAACCGATTTGCAATTTTTGGCCAATTATCACTACGATCTATTAAACGAAATATCAGACAACCCATAAAAATGCGTAGAAATTATATGAGTGGTGCCGCGAAGAGAAAAAAGGAAGCAACTGAAATGGAAATGTCGACCAAACATCCAAAAGTATCTTCTTTTTTCAAAGTCAATCATCGACTCATTGATCACTGAACTAAACAGACGTGGGGAAGCTTATGAAGAAATCAGCAGCAGATTTACATTCTTAGTCAAACTGGTACACTTGAATGCTGAACAAATAGCAGAATACAGTGAAAAGCTTGCAAAGTTCTATCCTCAAGATCTTGATCAACACGAACTAATTTCAGAATGTCTTCTTCTTTAAGGTCTCTGCCCTTCGGCAGGTTTCCACTTCCAATGACGCCATGCCTCTCTTTGCTGTGCTTTTCTCTTCAGTCCGCTGTATCCTTCGGTCATCATCCATTCCAGCATCATCTGTCGCGGCCTTCCTCTCCTTCTCCTTCCCTTCAATCTCCCCTCTATGATTTCTCTCAAGAGAGCGTCTCCTCTTAATATGTGCCCGATCCAGTTCTTTTGTCTTTCTCTTAACGTTGTCATCAGTGATCTTTCTTCTTCTACTCTTTGCAACACCTCTTCATTTGTCATTCGCTCCGTCCAGCTCACCTTTTCCATTCTTCTCCATATCCACATCTCAAAGGCCTCCAATCTCTTGATATCCTCTTTCCTGATGGTCCACGTCTCCGACCCATACAGTACGACAATCCACACCAGTGCCTTGACAAGTCTCTTCTTTAGGTCTTTACTCAGTCCTCCTCTCATCATCTCCTCTTTTCGTGAACGCGTCTTTTCCTAATACTATCCTTCGTTTAATTGGGGGACCCGATAGCGCGTTGGATAACATCTGGCGTAGAGTGCGAGAGGTACAGAGATCGAGTCCCATAGGCGGACATGCTTTGTAGGCTGCAATTTGCGCCTTGTATTGCAGGCTGTCTGTTCTGTTAGTAGTTAAGATTTATCGCATAACATGTACGTTTAAAGCGCAGTGCGTTGGCAGGCGCTTAATTAAAGAATAAATATTATTATTATTATTATTATTATTATTATTATTATTATTATTATTATTATTATTATTATTATTATTATTATTATTATTATTATTATTATTATTATTAATATCACTATGGCATCTTGCATCTGTTGTTATCACACTTCCCAAATAGCAGAAGCTCTTGACCTGTTCCACCTCCTCTCCATTTATTGTTATTTCCATTTCTATCTCCTCCTCCCCTGCACTTATCCTCATAATCTTTGTCTTGTCTTGTTCAGAATGTGAACACCTCAAATACTATGTGTCAGTTGCAAAAACAACAGTGCCATCTATGTCAACAATCTATGCCATGATAAAGAATGACAATCTGGAATCAACGTTTCCAAGCGTTGAAATTGCAATAAGAATGTTTATGTCAATGATGGTGACAAACTGTACGGGTGAACGCTCTTTCTCAAAACTTAAATTAATCAAGAACGAGCTTCGCAGCCGTATGATGCAAGAACGATTGAACTGCCTGTCTGTCATGCGCATAGAATCAGATGTGTTGGAGTCTTTGAATTTCGATGATATTATAAGAGACTTTGCTCAGAGCAAAACACTAAAGCGATGTTTGTAAGAAACTGTCGTTACAAAGTCACAATCCATGTATAGCAAACATGTACTCATTATAATCACACTTTCAGTTTGTATAACAAATAAACAATGGAAACTGTAAAGTATGTTAAACTAAACTTTTATTTTACACTTGTAATACAAAGATTGATGTGTTAGCTGTGTTACTATGAGTTTAGTAACAGTATACTATATTAATAAATTTAACAAAATGACGAATATATACACATACAATGCACTAATGCAATACTCTGTATCTGAGACTGAGATATTGAGGCGGAAATCGGATTAGCCTACGTTTCAGGTTATTTAGGGTTTGTGCGGGTTGTGCCTAGGGCCCCAAACTCCTTAAAACGGCTCTGCTATGATGTTCGTCAATCAATCAGTATATTGAACATCAAAACAACAATCGATCTCACAGTCACTCAACAAAGTATTAGCAGGCATTCAAAGGTGAGACCAGAAAGGACAGCAGGGTCACATAGTTTCTTGTAACAGAACTTATGACGGCATTTTCAACAGTGTCACAAATATTTTACCAGGTTTTTAATTTTTAAACTGTCCTTGTTATTTTTAATATTATCCATGACTAAAAGCAAAAATACGTCGAATATAATTACAATGTACAAATCTTTCTATAAGTGCAACAGAAAAGAAATTAAAGAAAACGGAACAGAAAAACATACATATACTTTCATTCGATGATGCTATGCCTGCAGATCAAAGCCAAACTACATAACAAGTAAATAATGTATTAAGCATTTCTTATCTGATGCACACTGAGCACACCTTTAGCACTTTAACGACGAGCTGCAATGGTTTACCAGTCACTTTTAGCACATTCTCGTCGTTAAAGTGTTAGGTATAGATGGCAGAGAAATCCATATGGTTGATCCAGTGTATACCAAGGAAAATTGTCGGATTTTAGTACGAGCATATTCTGTAGGTAGTTAACCTGAGGATCTCGTGTAATGGCTATCGAAATCCGATACACGGATAAAGTGATCAGTAAAGGTTGACGAAAACATTTTGGTAGTGGAGAGATAAAAAAATACACTAATTTACAATTTATAGTTAATGTTAACTGTCGCTAACTGTTGCCATCATTAGCAAGCAAAAAGAATGCACAGAAAACCAGAGAGTCACCAAAGTCGCAACCAAGCACACACGTCGAACCCGACCAATGGATTCGCATCCATAGTTGACAGATGGCATCATTTTCGGATTTTCTGGACAAAGTTGTGTCGATTGACGGCGAGCGGTAGCGTTCGCAGCAGTCCCTCATTGGTGGAAGATGTCACACTTCCGGCTGTGCCTTGAGCCGTCGGATGCATGCGGAACGGCCCATTATTTTTCGCTTGTTGGTGCTATAGAAATTTCGAGATTACGATTACGATCACCAGAAAGTACAACTGGAAGCAGCAATGATAGCGGGTTTATGGTGGACGTGTGTAACGTCGGACGGCGAGCGTGAAGGAGTAAAGCAGAGGGGACGGAATGTAGATGACCGCACTATAGGTTTGCACGTGGTAGTGCGAAACTGGGGCTGAGAGGAGATGGAAAGGCCCGACGGAACTTATTGTGAAGCGTAGGACCAGAAGAGAGAATAACAGAGCCTGCGGCGTCATGATTGCGGTTCAAGATGGTGTGCTGCGAATATAAATAAAGAAAAGTGCAGGAACTTGTGGACAAGGGAAACCAAAAGGGGAATTTGAAATATGGCCTATAACAAATTATGAATATAGCGCAATTTATGTAACATTTAAATTAACAGGAGAAATGACGAAACAAGGAAGAAATAGCTAAATGCACGCGAAAGAACTGAGTAAAACAAAGAAGTCAGTGCATGCAAACGAGTGGGCGATAATGCAGAGCCACTATGTGAGCCAGACTAGTTGAATAAACATTAGTTTTTATTTGATCAACAGGAAGAATATTATAATCTCTTAAAACAAACAAGATAAACACTTAAAAAACCACTAGTTTAAAATATTTAAGCTAATTTAAAACGTGTTTAAATGTAAGTTTTATAAACGAAATCTGAAATAACAAACTTCCTTGCTAAACTTCCGTTCTCGCGAATCACCTGTAGCATGGAAAGCGATTAATCCATATCTACGTCTACGTCTGGATCAGACTGTCTAACGGATACCAAGTAGCTTTAAATTTTCTCAGGTCTCGATTTACAGACCACAGCAGCGATTCGTGCGGTTGATCAAAATCGAACCGTATTGACGGTGTTCGCATAAGACGCTGACGATTTCACTCAGTTCGCAACGAAATATCTATTCAAGAACTTTTCGACTTGAAGACCAAGTCACTCTCAAACAGACGCATAAAATCTGATGATTTGTGGGAAGACATATCTTGCGTCCAAAGCGAAGTTCGACCGCGATCTCAACTTCCGTCTTCGTCTCAGTTTTGAAGAACTCCCTCTGAAAACTCTGATTTGCTGGCGTCGACGGTCGACATGGCAATCTGCCCAAAATGGCCGTTCACGCGATGCATCCGCTGATCACCAACGTCCGAATTAAACTCTTAAACTTTTGTATTATGGTATCGTCACAATTCTAACTAAACGCCGCTAGTAATTACCTATATTAAATAAATTAAAGTAAGAAAACATTTCAGAATTCTAGTATTGCTATAAGAAAGATATATACATTAGATAAACCACTTGTAAGTACCCTTCGTTACCTAGAGCTACTAATGTCCATAGTATACAGTTAGTGACAAACACCTGGTTCCAGCATGAGAAGAGACGAAGGAATACGTGGAAAGCACCAGGAAATGTGGCAAGGTACCAATTGGACTACATCATGGTACGGCACAGATACAGAAACAGTGTAAAGAACGTAAAGGCAATGCCAGGCGCCGATGCCGACACAGATCACAGCCTAGTCACAATAAAGACCCAACTAACTCTGAAATTCATAAAGAGAAAAAGGCAGATGAGACAAAGATGGAACAAGACGAACCTAAAGAGTAAGAGCATGGAACTGGGAGAGAATAGAAGAAAATCTGACAGAGTATGATGGCACATCCATAGAGGAGAGATGGAAAAGACTGAAAGGCAAAATCATAGAGAGTGCCAACAATATTGTGGGAGTAGGAGAGATGATTACAGCTCGAAAGCCGTGGATAACACGAGATTTGTTAGAGGAGATGGAGGAACGGAGAAAGTGGAAACACCAAAGTACAGATAAAGCAAGGCAGATATACAGAAGACCAAACAACCAATTGCGAAGAACAACAGAAGAGGCTAGAGAAAAATTGTGGAATGAGCAATGCAAAGATCGAGAAGACTTGCAACAAAGAGGAAGACACGACTTGGTGTATGAAAGAGTGAACCGAATATCAAGGAAACCAGAGAAAGGAGGAGGAATAGAAGCTTAAAATAAACAGGGCAGAATCCTGAATGAAATTAGTGAAGTCAAAATCCGATGGAAAGAATATGTAGAGGAATTGTACATGAGCAAAAACAGAAATAGAGGATTAGATGATAATGTAGCGGACATGGGTGGTTAGAAGGCATATTGGGCGCTATAGAAGCGAGAGGTGACTGAGTGCAGGGGTTTTGGAATGGGTCAACGAGTGCTTGAGGACCTGTGCCTCGGTGAGGCCTCGTGCCTCAGTGAGGCCTCGTGCCCCTGTGGGGCCTCGTGCCTCAGTGAGGCCTCGTGCCTCAGTGAGGCCCTGTGCCCCTGTGAGGCCTCGTGCCTCAGTGGGGCCTTGTGCCCCTGTGAGGCCTCGTGCCTCGGTGAGGCCCTGTGCCCCTGTGAGGCCTTGTGCCCCTGTGAGGCCTCGTGCCTCAGTGGGGCCTTGTGCCCCTGTGAGGCCTCGTGCCTCGGTGAGGCCTCCTACCAGTATAAAAGGGGCCCCATGCTTGGAGAGAGAGAGAGATGCGATAGAAATTGTAAGAGCGGAGCTCTGGTCCGACGGTGAGGCATCTAGAGAGGAAAAAGACTTTAAGTTCGGCAGTTAAATGGAATTAAATGTTTTCTTGTGATGTATCATAGTAGTACGAAATAGAATGCTATTTGTGTTCAACACGTGGAGTGTTTTGGTTTCTGTTTTATACGGAATTACGGAGTTATAGTAGTCTTGGATTAATTTGGATTGGATAATACAAGTCTTCAATCGTCATTCGTCTTGTCATTTGTTGAGTCGATCGGTTGTAAGGAAACTCGTAAGTCCTTCGACGACATCGGAGGCCTTATCTACGCGTACATGTCCAGGGCCTTCTTAACCACTCGGCTGGCCTTGGAAGTATACGGTATATTGAGAGATATACCCCGGCGAGAGAGAGGTGCATTTCCGCCACACTGGCACCAGAAGTGTGGTATTGAGACGACGAGTTTTGATCGACAGCGATGGAAGACGAAGAGGTAATCATAAGACGAAGACCGCGGGGCATCGAGGATCCGGTCTCGGGCACTTCAACTCCCGTGAGAAGACGGCAAACGACGGAGGCCTCGCCAGAACGGAGTCCTTTCGAGGTCATTGACGATGGTGACCTGAGGCCCGATGAACTGAGCGGACGAGAAAGACCAGAAGAAACAATGTCGCCACAGAAACTGCTGGAAGGCATCGGGGGCCTTCTGAAGACGAGACCGATGCAGATGAAACCAGGGAAGTTCGACGGAACCGGATTATTGGAGTCATTCCTGGCTCAATTCGAGGTATGTGCAACACATAACCGATGGACGGCCTCGGATAAGATCGACTTCCTCCGATGTGCATTGGAGAAAACTGCGACTCAGTTGTTATGGGACTTCGGCGCTCGACAGGATGTAACATATGAAGAATTTGGTCGGACGTCTGAGACAACGGTATGGCATGGAAGGCCAGGCCGAGATGTTCCGTGCGCAGCTCTACTATCGACGTCAGCGTGCTGGTGAGAGCCTTAGCGATCTTCTTCATGACATTCGGCGACTTGTGGTCCTCGCGTATCCAGTTCCATCCAATGAGACTACGCAGATCATCGCCAGGGACTCTTTCTTGGAAGCCATGCGGGACCGCGAACTTTCACTCAAGGTTCGCGAGCGAGAGCCAAAAAGTTTGGACGAGGCCTACCGGACGGCGCTTCGTCTCGAGGCCTACCGGCAGACGACGGATACAGACGATCGGAGAAGGCAGCCGAACAGAGTGAGAGGAACGCAAGAAGCCGACCTCGACGCTCAGATCCAGTCACGGATAGACCGCTTTCTCGCTGAGCAGCGCAAGGAGCAACGAAGATGGCAACGAGAGCTGGAGAGTAACATTGAACGACAACTCCGAGAACTGCGGGACCCAGCTGCGTCGACCAATGCAACCGGGCCAGATGCTCGGCCCTCGGAAGGCAACCAAGGACTTTCACGGCGGACGGCGGCCTGCTTCAACTGTGGCCGACCCGGTCACTTCGCTCGCAACTGCCGGCAAGGCCGCCGGCCCTTCAATCGTCAGCCAGCAACGGCAACGGTCGGTATGGAACCGACCGATGCAACGGAGGAAGTTATCACTAACCACACGGCGCGGTCAAGGCTTCCGAACCGCGCAACCAACAACGCCATCTACATACGAGGTATAGTCAACGGACGACCGCAGACCTGCCTGATCGACACTGGATCAGAAGTAAGCCTGGTACCGCTTTCTACTGTTGAAGGGTTAGACTTACGTCCTTGTAATCGCTTTTTGATGGCTGCTAATGGGTCTAATATACGGGTCCTTGGAGAAGTAAACAGCCCGATTAAAATTCGGACGGGTTTTGAAATTCACACGGGTTTTCTGGTCTCGGATCAGATTGCTGAACCTATGTTAGGTATGGATTGGCTAAGGGAACACCGATGTCGCTTAGGGTTTGGTGCTGGGGCCTTGTTTGTTGGCCGTCGACGTGTTGCTCTTGTAAGGGGCAATGGGTCCATGTGGTGCCGGCGCGTGATCGTCGCCGAGGAGGTTGTGATATCCCCTAAGTGCCAGCAGGATGTGGTAGTTAAGACACAGTATGGGGACTTAGCTACTAAAGCGCCTGCATGGATGACTGAGGCCGTAGAGGTCCAGCCTGGTGTTCACTTAGCCCGAGTAGTAGTAGGAGATCATGTGGATACAACTCAGGTAAGGGTGGTAAACCTTAGTGAAGACCCGGTTAAGCTAAGCAGGGACCAACTGCTAGGAGGCTTACACCCAGTAGAGGTTGAATGCAGCAGTGTTAGCAAGGAAGGCAGAGGTCGGGTTGAGGGTGATTTTTCACTTGACTTTTTGCTAGAAGATCTTCCGGAGGAGGTGAGGCCGGATGATCGAATACATCTGCGAAACTTGTTGGCAGAATATAAGGATATATTTTCTGCAACGGAAGGAGATCTTGGTAGAACGACCGTGACTACACATAAGATAGACACAGGTGATGCACGACCGGTAAGACAGCCTTTAAGGCGACAGCCATTGCCGTATAGGACTGCAGTAGATGAGCATCTGGATAGTATGTTGGCTGCTGGGACCATTGAACCTGCTGTTAGTGAATGGGCGTCCAATGTAGTGTTGGCCCGTAAGAAAGATGGCACTTTGAGATTCTGTATTGATTATAGGCAGTTGAATGATAGGACTAAGAAGGACTCGTATCCGCTTCCACGGATTGATGAATGTTTAGACGCACTTGCTGGTGGTGGGTGGTTCAGCACCCTGGATTTACGGAGCGGCTATCACCAGGTGGCCTTGGACCGGAAAGATGCGGACAAGACAGCCTTCGTTACGCGACGGGGTATCTTTCGATGGAATGTGATGCCGTTCGGGCTCTGTAATGCGCCGAGCACGTTTCAGAGGCTCATGGATATCGTCCTTTCCGGTTTAAACTTTGAGATTTGCCTAGTTTATCTGGACGATGTGATAATCTTCGGGAGCACCACAGAAGAGCATCTAGACCGATTGAAGCAGGTGTTTCAGCGACTGAGAGAGGCTAATCTAAAGCTTAAGCCGAGCAAATGCCGTCTGATGCGCAGAGCAGTTAATTTCCTAGGACACATCATTACACCAGAAGGAGTGTCGATGGACCCGTCTAAGATACAGGATGTTGTTGAGTGGCCTACTCCTCAATGGTTGAGGGATGTACGAGCAGTCGTAGGGTTGTGCTCCTACTACAGGCGCTTCATTCGTGATTTTTCAATGATAGCGGCCCCGCTATTTGCTTTGAGAAAGAAGGGTAGGGCCTTCGAATGGGATTTGACCTGCCAGGAAGCATTTGAACGGTTGAAAACCGCCTTGACAACCGCACCAATTCTAGCTTTGCCTGGGGATGAAGGAGTTTACGTGCCAGACTGTGATGCATGTGACTTAGGCATAGGAGCGGTTTTGTCTCAACGTATTGAAGGCGAGGAAAGGGTAATAGCTTATGGCAGTCGTCTTCTGTCCAATGCAGAAAGGAATTACTGTGTTACTCGTAGGGAGTTGCTCGCAATAGTACACTTTACGAAGTTGCATAGACAATACCTGTTGGGTCGTCCATTTGTGTTAAGGACGGACCACGCCGCCTTGCAATGGCTTCAGCGAACTCCGGAGCCTATTGGTCAACAGGGGCGTTGGTTGGAAAGGTTGGCTGAGTTCGAATTTCAGATAATACACCGACCGGGTCGACAACATGGAAACGCGGATGCGCTTTCCAGGAAGCCATGCCGTCAATGCGGCTATGAGACTTGGAGTGAGGTAGCCGCGGTGACTGAAGTGACGGGGCCTGGTGTAGCGGAGAATGAGCCTGGGCCCCCGGAGTCATTAGAAAAGGTACAGGAGGAAGACCCGGACCTTGGAATAGTGAGATCATGGCTGAAGGAAGGTGGACAGGTTCCCGATCTTGTACAAATCTTGTATGAGAATGCCGCTATCAAGACGTATTGGCATCAGCGCGAACAGTTGTATTTGCTAGGAGGCGTCTTATATCGCCGAACGCCTGACGATGTGGAACAGTTAGTAATGCCTAAGGTCCGACGCGAAGAGTTCCTTAGGCTGGATCACACGGGAATTACGGGAGGTCATTTGGGGACCCGACGCACAAGATGGCAAGTGCGACGTAGAGCATACTGGGTAGGTTGGTCTAAAGAGACCAAACGCTTTTGTCAGCGTTGTTCACAATGCGCCCAGTACCATCGCGGACAACCTCCTCGGCAGGGCCCGCTGCAACCACTGCCTTGTGGGGAACCCTTTGAGCGACTAAGCCTAGACATTACCGGTCCTCACCCAAGGAGCCGACGGGGTCATGTTTATATTTTAACGGTCATGGACAATTTCACTAAATTTGTCGAGGCCATTCCCATGGCTAATCAGGAAGCGATATCGGTGGCTAGAGCGTTAGTCGAAAATGTAATTGTGAGGTACGGGGCCCCGTTGCAAATACTTACTGACCAGGGAACGAATTTTGATGGGAATCTTTTCCGGGAGCTCTGTAAAATATCGGGCATTGATAAGGTCAGAACCTCTGCTTACAACCCAAGCGGAAATGGGATGATCGAAAGGTTTCACAAAACTTTAAACGCCATGTTGGGGAAGGTTATATGCAGCCATCAAAGGGATTGGGACGACGTCTTGCCCCATGTCCTGGCCGCCTACCGGGCGTCGCTGCATGAAACGACGGGCTTCAGTCCGAACTTCCTCATGTTTGGTCGCGAGGCAAGAGCACCAGTGGATCTTGTCTACGGTCGACCTCCGGATGCCGATCGCACGGATGGTAATTACGTGAGCTATGTTCGGGACTTTGCTGAACGAATGGAGAATGCCTATCGACTTGTTCGCGAACAGTTGAAAGTCACGGCCGAACGACGTCGCCATACTTACGACCTACGAGTTCGCCCCGCGCGGTTCAAGACTGGAGACCGCGTATTCTACTTCACACCGCGTCGTCATCGAGGCCGCACTCCGAAATGGACCCGTATGTTCACGGGGCCATTTACTGTGGTGGAGCAGCGAGGAGCTGTAAACTACGTAATCCGGAAGACAGCCAATTCCAGACCGTTTACAGTGCACGTCGACAAATTAAAGTTATGTTTTGACGAAGAGATATCAAGGGAAGAAGAGGCGCCGCTGGATCAACCAACGAGCGAAGAGACGGATAGAGGCCGACCTCGGCGAGAGACTCGTCGGCCGGCACGCTATTGTCAGTAAAGAATGACGTTGGATGGCTCGGGCCAGGTGGTAATGCCCGGACATCCGAAGTAATGTTCTGTAGTGCAGCTGTTTGGCAACTGCTGTAATGATGCTGATCAGATACTGTTTCTGTGTTACAGGAGGCTGGACAAGGAAGGAGTCCTAGTTGAATGAAATAAATGCCTCGCCATGTATCCGGTTTTCACGTACCGACAGCCAATTCTTGGTCAAAGCGTCGGGCTGCCGGTTGGGAACAATGCGACCGCAGCTTTTCTTTGGGACGGTCGGGCGAACACTTTCGGAGCAGCAGCTGCTGTGCCGGTACTGTCGAACAGTTGTGAGATGCGGGGATCAAGGGATTATGCAATCGGACGGAACCTGTTGGTACAAAATACGAAGTACAGGAGCGAGGCGGGCAACCGATCGCCTCTGGTCCCGCCGGTTCCGGCAAACAGTCCTGTATCGTTGGACTCTGAGAGTCAAGGAAATACGATGCCACTTCTGGTACAAAGGATGACCTAACGACGGAAGTGATTGATCAGCTAAACCAGTGGAGAATTGCTCGGAGATCTCGGAACGATTTACCGAGCTCGTACCGGTGTCACCTGTGTAATCAAGGTGGACATCACATACGGGACTGTGTCCTGGCTCGACCTCAGGAGGAAGCACTTACTCCATACCAGGGAGCGCGAAGATGTTTCGGGGAGTACAGATGTCTCCGATGCCAACGCAAGTGGGCTTCTGGCAACAGCTGGGCCAACGTCGGACAAGATTGTATTGCGTGTGGGGCCACCGTGTACCCGCATAAGCAGTGTCCTCCGTCAAAGCGAGAGAATGCGCCCGCATTGAAGGAAAAGAGAGCCCATCGGCAGCAGCTGTGCGCCAAGTGCAGACAACTGGGATACTGTTGCTGTCAAGCGAATTAGCATGGAAAGCTGGAACAGAGTACAATTCCTAACAAAGCTCTGTTTTGAAATATTATTGCTTATAAAATGTGTGTAATTTAGTTTTGCTGAAGTGAAGCATAATTTTGTAATTTTCTGTTGTGTAGTGATTTACAATGACTGATGAGGTTGACCGCACCGAAGTGGTGAAAGAAATTCTTCCCTTTGAAGACAATGTCATAGATTTTGACCTCGACAAAATCGATTTAATGGCTTTAATGGAGGAAGAAATCGATACGAGTGCATTAGAATCATTTTTGGAGTGTGATAACGACGATATTATGGAACCACCCTTATCGCCAGATTTGGCTGAGCTAGAATTGTCGTCCTTATTCTACTATGGTGTGGACGAGGTGGATCTCTGTGGGTTGGAAATGTCATGCCCAGACGCATTTGAAGATTGTTCATTTTTGAACTGTTGTCTTAAGGCCCTTTGGTGCCCACACAATTGGGGTCCGTCATGTTAAAGAGAGTTTTTCTTCATTGTGTTTGGAAAATTTTGACAGTTATGTTTTGCAAATGAGAAATGGTAGGCGCTATAAAAATGCAACGGCTGTTATGACGTAAGAAGACAAGCGCCGTTAATTAAGTAAGGAGTGAAGCTGATTACTGGTTTTAAAAGATAATTAAGAATTGACAGAGTAAGTTTTGTGGTTAAAAGGGCAGATTGTAATAATTTAATGTGCAATTTGTTGGTGCCAGTTGATTATTTCTTTTAGAAGATGCATGTTAGCTATTAATTAAGTCTGTGAACGATAGGAGGCCTGTGCCTCTGTGGGGCCTTATGCCCCTGTGAGGCCTCGTGCCTCTGTGAGGCCTCGTGCCTCTGTGAGGCCTCGTGCCTCTGTGAGGCCTCGTGCCTCGGTGGGGCCTTATGCCTCAGTGGGGCCTCGTGCCTCTGTGAGGCCTTGTGCCCCTGTGAGGCCTTATGCCTCTCCAGGGCCTTATGCCCCTGAGGTTTTGTACCTTGCGTATATAAGCTAATAAAATTATCAAGGGTATTATTTGTCATTAGAGTTTGGACGGTTTTACACCAATGATGGATCGACAAGACGATCGACAATGCCCTCATTGTTTTACCTTCTTCCGAGGAAGGCATGCAGTGCATTCTTTATTGAAGCACACAAAGCGGTTTCATGCTGAACCAGTACGACGTGTGATTGAAACGGAACAACCCATGGACGTTGGTTCAAAAGAGGAACAAGAAGCCGGGGTCGAACAGCCAAAAGAGAAGGGAGACAAAAGAATTAAGGATCTTTTGTCAAATGTTTGCTGTGCTGAGGATCGAGAGAAACCTCTTAACAGTTCACCGCCGTCGGACTTCCAAGGCTTGGACTTATCTCCTCTGTTTTCTCTGGGATATGAAAGCACAGAGCAATTCGATCCGTGGCAAGGTCTAATAGATACCGAGGTGGACCCAATCACACTGTCAGGACGATACAATATACCACTACCTGCAATTGATGCGCGCGTTGGGCAGGTGAAAAGCAGCGATAACTTCCCGACTGTGGATTTTACTTCAATCTCTCTGGCAATGAACGATGGTAAGGCGCAGGTGGACCCGGGCGCTGTTGCCGCTCCGGATCTGCAGGCGGACGACGAGCTCAGACCTGTGGATGTGGCGATGAGTCCGGTGGCAATGCTTCTGCCTTCTACGATGGTGTCATCAGCAGCAACCGGCATGGAAACGCCCGAGCCGGTACCAAATGCTTCTGTTGTTTCGCATTACTCACCCATTTCTTCTCCCGGTTCCTCCGAGGACGAATCTTTGCCTGAACGCGTAGTCTCTTCAAGGTCTGCAGAACTCGCCTGGTTATGTAGTAAGGCCAAGTTATGGGGTCGTTCTTGTACCCCAGAACGATTCGGATGTATGGTCGAACACAAGTTAATGGGATTTTCCGCAAAGGAGGCAGAAGATATTTTCCGATGGTACAATTCGACATCAAAGTGTCTGGTGGAGAATTTGGATACTACCGTTCCTCCTCCCCCAACTCCAGATGTCCGTGGTACGAAGGAAGAAGAATGCAAACCTGACATAAACCTGGATACTTCAGAAGTAATCATCATTGAATCGGACCCCGAATTGGAGGTCATTGTGGTCAGTTCTGGAGGAAGGTCGGATAGTGAGTAGCCTGGTGCATTGACCTGTTATGGGGAATTTTTGCTGAAATTAACCGTAATTAGTTTTGTGGCAGGAGATGCCCTTTTGCTTAATTTACAGATACAGGCACCACTTAAAAAGCGGATGTTGGGAATTTCTATTTTCTTTCATTAATGATGACTTTCATTAATGGGCAGGTGAATAACGATAAGAGCGAATTTTCGTTGTGAACTGCAGGCAATGTCTTCTTAGTACCAGAGATAATTTCATTGCTGGGAACTTTTACTTTTCTTGATGAACCAGTAATAAGATACATTGGTCTGTGTGAGAGAAATTCTGTGTGGTGAACTGCTATTGTATCTTGCGGCAGGAGATGCCTTCTTCTTAGTTCAAAGAATAAGTATTGAGAATTTGTACTTTTATTAAGGATAAGTAATAGATTATAGAAGCGAATTTTCGTTGTAAACCGTTATTGCATATTGGTGGCAGGCAATGTCTTCTTAGTTGCATAGATAAGGTCATGATGAAAACTCTTAACTTCTATTAATGGACAGGTGAAAAACAATAGGAGTGAATTTTCGTTGTGAACTGTTAGAGCATATTAACGGCAGGAAATGTCTTCTAAGTTTAATTGCTGGAACTACTGTTTATTGATTGTAACTTTTTGGTTAAGTTTACGAGGATGTGGACATCCTCTCACCGTGGCCGTCGGAGAATGTAGCGGACATGGGTGGTTAGAAGGCATATTGGGCGCTATAGAAGCGAGAGGTGACTGAGTGCAGGGGTTTTGGAATGGGTCAACGAGTGCTTGAGGACCTGTGCCTCGGTGAGGTCTCGTGCCTCAGTGAGGCCTCGTGCCCCTGTGGGGCCTCGTGCCTCAGTGAGGCCTCGTGCCTCAGTGAGGCCCTGTGCCCCTGTGAGGCCTCGTGCCTCAGTGGGGCCTTGTGCCCCTGTGAGGCCTCGTGCCTCGGTGAGGCCCTGTGCCCCTGTGAGGCCTTGTGCCCCTGTGAGGCCTCGTGCCTCAGTGGGGCCTTGTGCCCCTGTGAGGCCTCGTGCCTCGGTGAGGCCTCCTACCAGTATAAAAGGGGCCCCATGCTTGGAGAGAGAGAGAGATGCGATAGAAATTGTAAGAGCGGAGCTCTGGTCCGACGGTGAGGCATCTAGAGAGGAAAAAGACTTTAAGTTCGGCAGTTAAATGGAATTAAATGTTTTCTTGTGATGTATCATAGTAGTACGAAATAGAATGCTATTTGTGTTCAACACGTGGGGTGTTTTGGTTTCTGTTTTATACGGAATTACGGAGTTATAGTAGTCTTGGATTAATTTGGATTGGATAATACAAGTCTTCAATCGTCATTCGTCTTGTCATTTGTTGAGTCGATCGGTTGTAAGGAAACTCGTAAGTCCTTCGACGACATCGGAGGCCTTATCTACGCGTACACGTCCAGGGCCTTCTTAACCACTCGGCTGGCCTTGGAAGTATACGGTATATTGAGAGATATACCCCGGCGAGAGAGAGGTGCATTTCCGCCACAATAATAAGACATGGAAGAAGAGGAAATACGAGACGGATCAGAGGACTTGGGACCGGAGGTGCTGAGAGAGGAAGCAAGAGCCGCCATAAGAGAACTGAAAAACAACAAAGCTGAAGGGATAGACAACATACCAGCAGAAATGCTGAAAAACCTGGGGGCGAAGCAGCCATGAAAGAATTGATAAAGCTATGCCAAGAGATATATACCACATGAGTATGGCCAGAGGACTTTCTGCAATCCATCATAATACCAATCAAAAAGAAACCAAATGCAACGACTTGCGACGACCATCGCACCATCAGCTTCCTCACCCATGCGTCATAGATCATGATAAGAATACTAACAAAGAGAGTGCAAGCAAAGACGGAGGCAGTCGATGGGATAGGAGAGGACCACTTCGGATTTAGAAAGGGCATGGGAACACGAGATGCGATCGGAACTTTAAGGGTATTAACAGAGAGGAACTGCCAAAATGGACAAGATGTGTATATCTGTTTTGTGGACTACGAGAAAGCATTCGATAGAGTCGACTGGAGAAGACTAATACAGACATTGAGAATGATGGGAGTAGACTGGAGAGATAGACGACTGATAGGAAACCTGTATATGGGACAAAAGGTGCAAATAAGAATAGATGTAGAGTATTCGGAAGCAGGGAAACTGGGCAGAGGAGTGAGGCAAGGATGTCCGTTATAACCGCTACTCTTCAATATTTATATATAAGAGCTTATCAGAGAAGCACTGGAAGACATGGAGGAGGGGATCAAGGTTGGTGGCAGACTGATAAGGGCTATCAGGTTCGCAGATGACCAGGCGATGATGGCGGGAAGTCAGAGAGGATTACAGGTAATTTCAATTGAATATGGTATGAAAATCAACATCAAAAAGACGAAGGCAATGAGAATTAGTAAAGAAAAGAAGTCAGAATAAAAATTGGTGAAGAGGAAATAGAGCAAATAAAAGAATTCTGCTACCTGGGAAGCATGATTGCGGCAGATGCCAAATGCCATAAGGAGATTATAAGAAGAATAGCACTGGGTAAAGAGAAATTCACAAAAAGGAAAGAGCCATCGAGAGGAAAATGAACAGAAATCTGAAGAAAAGAATGGTAAAGACACTGGTGTGGTGTTGTACGGATAAGAGACTTGGACCATGAGGAATTAGGACATCAAGAAACCGGAGGCGTTCGAGATGTGGATTCGGAGAAGAATGGAGAAGATCAGCTGGACAGAACATAAAAGAAATGAAGAAGTGTTGGGAAGGATTGGAGAAGAAAGTTCCTTCATAAACACATTAGGAAAGAGGCAGAAGAAATGGATCGGTCACACGCTGAGAGGGGACTCTCTGCTAAGAAATATCATCGAGGGAAGAATGGAGGGGAAGAGGACAAGGGGAAGACCAAGACAGATGATGCTGGATTGGATGATGAAGGAAGGATACAAAAGACTCCAAGAAGAGGCTCAAAATCGACAGAAATGGCGACGTCGGACGTTAGAACCTGCCTGAAGGCAGAGAACCAGAAGAAGGAAAATATTTATATTATATATACATATAGTTTATATATATATAATATAGATATATGACGCTTGAATGTGTTTACTTCGCTAGACGCTGTGTGACGCGTCTTAATATGCACAACTGCTGCGTCTGTAGGCAATTTAGCTTAGCCTTAATATAATTAAGTAATAACTAAAATAAAAATCCAGTAACTATAACTAAAATATAATACTAACTATGACTGTAACAATAACAAAAATGAAAAACCATTAACTATTACTGTAACATTAAAATAAAATCTGTAAGGAGAATTGTGGAGGCGTGGTGGCTCAGTGGTAAGTTCGGCGCCTTGTGACCGGAGGGTTGCAGGTTCGAATCCCACTCTAGCCGCTGCGTACGCACCTTGGGCAAGTCCTTCACTCGCAGTTGCTCGTGGCGCTTCGGCGTGAAAATCCGGCACAGTATCAAATGCTGTAGTCGGGAGCGCCTCTGAGTAGTAGTTGACTTCGAGAGGCGCTATAGAAATATCCGGAATAAATAAAATAAATAAATAAAACTGAGTAGCTGTTGAAATACATGTAGATAATTAACATTACTTACGTTGATTTCTGTTCATGTTTGTCCACTTTAATTGTTTGTTGCATTAAATAATAATCTAAAATGCAACAGAGGTGTGATCGATCGCCAGAGGTCGCGAAGACGATAAGTGGTTTGGTAGAGGTAACAGAAGTAACTTGTCTAGACCCAGTTCTGCACAGGAAGTGATTATCGATCAGCTTAGTGTCATGACCGAAAACCTCAGCCTACTTGTAGAGCGCCAGTCTGTACTCAAATATAACGTCTTCAAACAGTCCAGAACGCTCTTTCCCGTGCAATCACCAAAACTCCAAACATTGCCAAATAATCCCTGTTCTCAAATCACTTCGTCTGGCTTAAGTCCCTCATCGCATCCGTACCAAAATTATTTCTGTTACCTATAACTGCCTTCAAACCAATTCTTTGGAACGAACTTCCAAAGATCTCCATCTACTCCTACTATCTTGTCTGTCCATCTAACCTCTCCTTCTCTTGACTTCTCCTTCGCAGCTTGATACTCGCGACTGAAAATCGAACTCTTCAAGCTATCATAATCCTGATTCCGCTCCTGCGTCATCACACGACCACATCATCCACGATTTCCACCGGAGCACCAAACTGTTTCTCCAGCTTGACCTTCCCGGATTCTTACCTGGCACCGAAACGGACCAAACAACATGGATATAGCGGAGTTGATTTTATATTTAGCTGGTTTTCATGACCTGACTTTTGTGTGGTGCTGATAAGTTTTGGAGATTTTCATTTCATTATTATATGAATATTTATTACGCGCAAGTTTAAAATTCCTCCTCTGTCGGTAGGCCTACTTCCATTATTTACCATAAATTTGATAAAAGAAATTCTCTTTTCCTTAACTCGAATACACGCGTCTGCAACTCATCTAAAACTCAATCTCCCGAGCTGTCACCAGTCACCCGAGCATCACCATATCATTCCTATCCTAAGTCACTCCATTGGTTCTAAATCCCTAAGGGCATCCACTTCAAAGTTCTTTTATCGATGACCTCTGCAATACTCCCGTACATTTGCAGCTCTTCCGCGTCTTTTCTCTAGTCTTTTCAACAACCGTACTCTGATTGTATTGTATTGTATCTAAACATTTACAAAGCGCCTCTCACAGTGTTCGCTAATCAGAATCGCTCCCAGTGCGAAAGACCCAATGAATAGAAAGTGGTTTTAAGACAGCGGAACGAGGCACTTGGTCCACCAGTTAATAAAGAGGCACGTGTCAATGGAGGGAGTTGATTCCAAAGAACAGGACCAATGCAAGAAGGCTCGAGTTTGGCCATAGTGGTCCTGGCTCGTGAGACAAAAAGTGATCTTCACTTGACATCTCTTATAGAATGCCCAACTACCAAAACGAGCAATGCTGCATTGTACAATCGCGAAAAAGTAACAGTCAGCTCTTCCTGAGTAGAGGACCGAAGATTTCAATTACGCAACAAGGTCATCAGATTTGCTCTTATTGAACCGACGGTGTATGAATCTCCATATAGACATTTTGGGTGCGATTTTATCGGTTGCACGCTCACCGACACGCACCAGAGACTTGCTCATTTCTTTGTTTTACACTGCAATCCCTCAAAAAGTGACTATTGATTAAAACTCATCCCTCGCTTCATTGTATTGTATTTACGTATTTGTAAAGCGCCTCTTACAGTGCAACCTAATCAGAGGCGCTCCCAGTGCGAGGGAGCGCCTCTTGTTGCATGATTAACTATTGTTCGACGATTGTTGCGCTCATCGCCGATGGATACATGCAGATGCCGCGCTGCGGCACATCAACCAGAGCTAATCGTCCTTGTCATATATTGGACCATCCTCCTGGAAGTGTCTTCTGTTTCCATTTACGCAATGTTGCCTTTCACCTTGTACATAATACATGAGCAAACTGTCTCAAAAAGTACTTGGTTAGATCTGTTAGATAGTGATAGATGCAGCGTTTTGTGAGGCATCTAAATGCGATAATAGAAATGGCTTGATTTATAGGTATATGCACACAACTGTCTACGATAGATGCCGACTCTTCCAACAGAAAAGATATATGACTCGTGGTTGTATAGTATGCAATAGTTCAAAGTTATCTACATACGATTCAAATCGTTTCATTTAGATTTGTCACCTGAGGACAACATGAAAATAGTTGGTCCTAACAACGGTCAGATTCGAACTCCTGCTCTGCTCTACTGTAGCGTCGCTGCCAATCCCACGGCCACTTATACGTGGATAGATGAAAACATTGGTACTATAACCAACGGACCAACTATCAAGATTACTCACAGTGGCAAATACACATGCAATGCATCGAATATCATCAAAGGACGATATTACCAACAGTCAAAGTCCATTAATGTGCTGGGTAAGTAACATATCTCAACACCTTATATCTGAACACTTGTTATACGCCTTTTAAGATCACTTAATATCTAATTTAATCTAATTATTTGTATGGCGCCGTTTTCATAAAGCACAGGGGTTCAGTCAAGTGAAATTGTAGTCGAGAACCGTAATCAGTTAGAGCAGAGTTTTTCAAACTGTGGTCCGCGGATCCCTGGGGGTCCGCGAAGGATTTGGCGGGAGTCCGCGAGAGCGTTCTGAAAATAATGTGATGCTTAACACTGTATGGTTTTATCATTAACAGCCTGTGTTTTCAAATTCATACGCTAGGGCCTACTTATAGTGTGCCTGTAACTGTATGATCCACAAGGATCCAATTGGGTAGGCCTATTCGATCACTCCAGTTTTGTGATGCTGCTGATAGTTATTCTTTGCGTACTAGGGCCTACAGTGACGTAAATAAGATGTAGGCTTATGGTCACGTTTCATTTCTAGCCTAATAACACGTGTGTTTTTACAAAATTTAATATAGGGCCTATAATTTCTGCTAATCGACTGCCAATCATTTCTGCACCCAATGTAAGCGCGATAAATTTGAAGCCTTCATCAGAAGTAGGCCTACAACTAGATTCCATTTAAAAAAGGTTAAGAAATTCACAAAACAAACTTTGAAAGTCTACAAGTGTTTCATTTAGAAAATCAACACTGAATATGAGCCTGATTGTTTTTTCCATGGAAGAAACACCGAAGCTCTAGCTAGGACTATTTCCACAATACACGCTTGCTTATTTATGACGCTGAGGACTATTATAATATAAAAAGTAACACTAAATAAATTGTTATTAACTCTCTGCAATACCTATGGAACACAGTCATTTTTAAAAGAAATGAATAACATCGGTTTCGCCAAAAGCTAGTAATGTCAGCGAGAGGGGTGTGCTTGCTTTGCTTTGCAAAAACTGTCCGTAATTGGTGCTAGTTTGGATAGGCCTAAGCACTGTTTTCTTACGTTTCAGAAAGTTATCCATAATACAAACAGCAAAATTATATAGTTAGCATATAACAGCGAACGTGAACGAAATAGGGATATGCTTTGCAAATCTCTGTATTATCGTTCATCTAAAGGCTAAAACCAGGCGAATTCCACAAATTTATAATTCTACAAGTCCAGAGTACACAATCCGGAAATAGACCAGCATATTGCAAATGAAGCCTTCACTGGAGGAACCACTTGAGTCCATTTTTGACATTTTTTAAAGCTAACTATGTCTTGTAATACTTAATGCTATAGACTAGCCTATAGAGCAAGTGTGTTTTTTCAGAAAACCCAATTCAGTCCAGAGTTACAATTAGAAGAAAATATAGCGCTTATGTAAAAACAACTAGCCTAGAGTTTTTTATTTTTATTAAATTTTAAGAATAGGGGCCTAAATTTTGCTTTGTAAATACTGGGGGTCCGCGAACTATGCCTAGAAAAAAATAGGGGTCCCTGGTCCAAAAAGTTTGAAAACCTCTGAGTTAGAGAAGCACCATCGAAATCCAAACCCGCTGAAATGTGGCTGCCTGAGAGATACAGAGAGCTATGCATTAACTGTCTGAAAACCTACTTGCTTAGATCCATCGGATAGGTTACACTGGACAACCATTTTTTCCAAAGTTTTTGTTTCCGTAAAAAGTTATGGCGTTTATAATAGCTTTAAGAAGAACACAAATATAATTTCAGATTGATTTCATTTCAGCTCGATTTGGAGAAACGTGAAATTAACTTTTATTCGTAATCGTAATCTCCAATTTTCTAAAGCGTCACTGTGAAGCTAAGCGCGAAGCACCAGCTTATTCACGAGCGGTGCTGGTATCCGAGGGGTTGTCCAGAGAAAGATGTCCATTGGTGTTCCGAGTCGGATAGCAAGAGCGACCGGGTGGAGGCAGAGTCGCTGTTACTGCGGGTTTCGTTGAGGACGAGAAGGCTTGGAAGGCAGAGGATCAGATGGGTTAAGGTAAGAATTCAGTGGGGTGAAAAGTAGAGGGGCCCGAGGTAGATGACGGTGAGTGAGTGAACTCACTCACCGTCATCGTGGAAGGATTCGTGGAAGAACTGAGAAAATGCGGAATTCGGGGAACTTCGTTCCATAGTTGAGGTGCAGTGTGGGATATGGATCGGTTGGAGAACTTGAGGCGAGTAGTGACTGGAGGACGGGAGAGATTGAGATATGAGAATGAACTAGTAGACCGAGGTGGCTTATGGTGAAGAGTTCCTGAAGGTACTTTGGCTGGGAGTACTGTAGTGTGTTGTATAGGTTAGCGACAGAACTTTTAAGTGGAAGCCCTTATAAAGGATTTTCAGCCAGTGGAGTGATTTAGGAACGGAGTGATATAATGGTGATGCCTAGGTGTCTTGGTGACGCCTCGGGCGAGAGAATTTTGGATGAGTCGCAGACGCTTAATTTGGGTGTATTCCAGGTTAAGGAAAATGGAATAACAGTAATCAAGCTTAGAATGGACAATGGAGGTAGCGATAGTGGATGCAGTTTTAAAGTCAAGCATGGGTCAAGTGCGGCGGGGGTCACGAATATGCATGAAGCAGGTGCGTGAGGGGTTGGAGATGTGATTAAAGAAGGATTGATGCGAATCAAAGGTAACACCAAGATTGCGCACAGGTGAGTCGGAGGTGAAAGTGAGAGATGAAGAGCTGCTGGGTAAGTGTGTGGAAGGGTTAGGGATTTTTTTAATCTGATCTGGAAGTCCAAGGAGAATAAATTCAGTTTCGGCAGGGTTGAGATAGAGGAGGTTGGAGGACATCCATTAAGAGATTATGTTGACCACATCGAGTAGTTGAGCAACGGAAGTATAGAAAGAGCTAGGGGAGAAGGAAATGAAGAGTTGGGAGTCGTCTGTATACAGATGGTGGTCAACAGAAGAAGATTTTATTAGATGGCTCATGGGTGTAGTGTAAAGGATGAAGAGAAGCGGCCCTAGGACGGAGTCTTGAGGAACACCAAAAGAGAGTGTGAGGGGTTGTGACGAGTGGCTGGAGGTTTATACAGAGAATCAGCGGGAAGACATGTAAGACTGGAACCGAAGTAGAGCATTGGCAGAGACGCCAAAGCATGATAGCGTGTTTAGTAGCTCGATGATGCTGACATATTGCATTAGCTCAGCTGAGCTACAAGTGTTTTGTTTCTGATATTCGTTTGTACCCGGCAGCTGATGTCGTTTCAGTATCAGCCAACATTTATGTGTTTCAGTTACCCTGAGACCGCTTTTCCATTGTCACGCTGTCCTGATCAAATGTCCATGTCCATGTTTGTCACTGACTGTGCCTAGGTTAGCAGAGAAGTTCAATTGTAAATGGAGAAAATGAATCTTTCGCGACATGTTGCACTTCATGGTTTTGTGTGCTTGAAGCATGTTGTGGACCAGCTCGACGTAGTTTAGTGCCCTGTTGTTACCAAGAAAATTCTCAACAACCTCCATGAATGCCTTACATGCAATTTTCTCTGGCCCCACAAGCAGATCTTTGACCGCTTGTCACTCCTTAATTTTGGCGTCATTTGTTCTAATGTCTATCGTTCTGAAATATTAAAAATCTTCAAATTTTTTGTTCTTCGCTATAACGAAATTTCTCATCAGTCCGATTTTAATCGTATCGTATCGTGTTTGAGAATTTCTAAAGCGCCGCTTTCAGAGCAACCTATTCAGAGGCGCTCCCAGTGTGGTTCTAGGACAATAACCCCCGAACAATAACCCCAAGGACAATAACCCCCGGACAATAACCCCCATGCAATTAACCCCCGGACAATAACCCCCTGTACTGATATATTAACTAGTTGAATTTATATTTTAATCGTTCATCCCGCTTCTAATTGTAGTTATATTTTAATCGTTCATCCCGCTTCTATTTTAATTTATATTTTAATCGTTCATCCCGCTTCTAGTTTAATTTATATTTTAATCGTTCATACCGCTTCTAGTTTTAGTTATATTTTAATCTGTCGTCCAGGTTTTACTGTTCGTTATATTTTAATCGTTGATTCCGCTTCTAGTTTAATTTATATTTTAACCGTTGATCCGGCTTCCAATTTTAGTTATATTTTAATCATTGATCCCGCTTCTAGTTTATTTTATATTTTAATCGTTCATCCCGCATCTAATTTTACTTATATTTTAATCTTTCATCCAGGTTTTACTGTTAGTTATATTTTAATCGGTGACCAAAACTAAGTTTATCTTTTCCTTGAACAGATTTTATAAATAAACTCCATCATGGATAGAATTAGATCAAATTTTGAAACTTTGTATTTCCCATAAACCATTTCTATTATATATAATTGACCTCTTTCATGTTGTGTGGTAATTCTGTCATGTCTACTGTGTGGCCAAGTGTATAATAATTGTCTAATAATTGTGTCTACTCTGTGCCCAATTGTCTAATAATTGTCTAATAATTAGTTTTTGCTGTATAGTAAGTCTTTATGTGTAGGCCTACTCTGTGCCCAATTGTCTAGTAATTGTCCAATATTTAGTTCTTGTATGTGTTGCCATATTCTTTCATATTTACTCTGTACTGTATGTTCTCTATCAGTATAGGGGGTTATTGTCCGGGGGGGTTATTGTCCGGGGGTTCTTTGCATGGGGGGTTATTGTCCGGGGGTTATTGTCCGGGGGTTATTGTCCGGGGGGTTCTTTGCATGGGGGGTTATTGTCCGGGGGTTATTGTCCTGTTACCCCCAGCGTGACGCCCCTAGGGAATAAGAAAGTCTTTTAGGAACGGAAATATGAAGGTTGACCCCAAACAAGATATTGCTGCGGATGGCAGTGGAAGGTCATTCCATAAGGAAGTGCCAAGAATAGCAAAGGCGTGATTTTGGGCCATAGTAGTCCTTGCTCGAGGGATTCAGAGGTCAAAACGATCGGCAGACCGAAGAGGACAAGAGCAGGCAGCCGACAGAAGTTTTGCGCATTAAGTCGTAGAGGTATTTCGATGATAGACCCAACTGAGTTTTGGAGATTATTATTATTATTATTATTATTATTATTATTATTATTATTATTATTATTATTATTATTATTATTATTATTATTATTATTATTATTATTATTTCGGATATTTCTATAGCGCCTCTCGAAGTCAACTACTACTCAGAGGCGCTCCTGACTACAGCACTTGATACTGTGCCGGAATTTTCACGCCGAAGCGCCACGAGCAATTGCGAGTGAAGGACTTTCCTAAGGTCCGTACGCAGCGGCTAGAGTGGGAATCGAACCTGCAACCCTCCGGTCACAACGCGCCGAACTTACCACTGAGCCACCACGCCCCACTGAGATTAGGAATAGTAACTTGTATAAAATACGAGAAGTACTGGGAAGCCAGTGGAGGACATCAGTCATGTAAGTAGTAATGTGAGTGTAGCGAGGGAGACGAGCAAAGAGCTTGGCTGCCGAGTTTAGAACAGACTGCAAGGAGGATACAGTAGGCGTACCTTAGGAAGCCCAGGAAGACGTGACTTACAATAGTCAATACGGCTACAAATGAGAGCATGAAGAATAGTCGTAAAAACAGAAGAGGAAACAGATCATCTGATTACTCTCAAACGCCTCAAATGATAGTAACAGGAGCGCGTCAGGTGTGCGAGGTGCTCAAATAACGAGAGGATGCTATCAAAGGTGACACCCAAGTCATGTACACTAGATAGGAATGCGAATTTATGGTACAGTGACGTCAGAAGTTGGAGATCAAGCTTGAGTAGCTGCTGCTTAGTTCCAAACCAGATGAGTTGGGTCTTATTGGAGTTGCGACAGAGACGGTTAGCAGAAACCACAGATGTGAATCAATCGATCGAACAAGAGGGACCTGCTCAGAGGAAGAGCCTTGAACAAAAGTTTGGATATCGTCAGCACAGAGATGACCAGTGGCCAGGTGTTTAATAAATAAAGAAGGGATATCTGCAGTATGGAGTAGATACATGATGTGCCCAAGAACTGAGCCCTGTGGGACACCAAACTCAATCGCGGCCTAAGCCGTTCTGTGTCGCCAAGGACAACCATCTGGGTACGATAAGAGAGATAAGATTTGAGCCAGAGCAGAGGAGGTCCAGAGATACCACTTGATACCACACTGCGTCGTTGACCATGTTGAAAGCCGAATATACATCAAAAAGTGCTAGAAGTTTCAATTGAGACCTTTCAATGGCCATGTAAATGTATATAAACTTATATAAAGAGGAGGCAAAAATATCTTTCTTGTGTCGACAAGATGATTGTTTCCCACATCGTTCTGCCTTGGAACCAAACGATTTAAGGAGCGGCCAGTTCCTTTCAAATGTACTGAGACTCTTTAGACCGGTTAAAATGAAATTTCGCAAACGAATCAACCGTACTTGGTATATCCGAGTTGCATTCCTAGTAGCAGTGGCAATGCTGTTAGATCACCACAGATATTCCAGTTGTAGTTGTTGTACTGTGTGAATTTCAACAACAGCGCCATGTTTTCGTAGAATGGACATTGTGTAACAAGAAAGCTTTCAGGCTTAACAGTGACGAATAAATAAAAGGATTTCGTTGTTGTGGGTCATACAACCCAAAGCTATAAACAACCCATCAAAGTCAGTGCAAAAATAGAGGTGTCAACTTCCGCAAAGATAGTTCTCGTATCTTCTTGGCGAGTCATAAAGACAGACACTTTCGTAGTCCTATATTGCTTGGGCCAGGGTGTGAGGACTAGTCACATATAGATATACAATAAAATCCATACATTTTTGTCCTCAATTCAATGTGAAACAACAACAAACTGTAATGTAATTTATAGACGACCTTATCTTACATTGAAACTGTAATTAATCGCATCTACCGTTCTGGTGTCACTATGTCTAATATCAAAGGCACTAGCAATGCTTCATCGGTTGATGTATTTCGTTTTAGACAGCGCTGCGATTTGAAGTAGTAATTGGCAATTATCTAAAGCTAACAATGCGCGTGTTGTGGCTGCATAAAAAATTTAAAATAATTGTAATTCGGTTATATCTTCAAGAAAATGGGAAACATGTTTTAGAAAATTGTAACCTTGCATTCCTTAGGCTTACCTTAACTATGTGCAACTTTAATGATTAAATATAGCCTACTTTGATTTTCAGTTCTGCAAGATGAAACGCCTCATGTGTCACCTTTAATTCTGGGAGTGACTCTTGGAGTAACGGTCCCAACTACAAGTATAGTCACCTTCTTAATTTGTCGCAAGTGTCGTTAACGGATGTGAATTTCCGGTACTTAATTCTTTCAGTCTCGTTGTATAAGTATGTATGCTGCATGTTCGTGTACGTCACATGTATAATATAAGTACCTATCCATGCACGCATTATGTGTATGCCTGTATTTATGCATGTGCATTGTATGTGTTTATGTGTAGCTTATTGGGGAACGTTGCAACTGATGGTTGCTATAAGCTGAAATGATTGATCGATTCTGAGGTCGCTAATAAAGCCACGTCACCTAAGTCTGCTTAATTTTTTTAATCTGATCCAAAGAACTTGTAACTTTTGCAATATAAATGAGCGGCTTGCTTTGGATTGACCCGTTACGCTCAATCAATGTCCCTGGCATTCTAACGATTACGACCGTTAATGCCTTGGGCATTACGAGAACAGCACCACAGCAGTAATTAGATTACCTCCGATTTTTAATTTTGCCATTTGCATTTTAATGCAAATTATATAGCGCCATGTTTCGTAATAAACAGGCATAAATTTCTAACCCAAATCACATTCCGAGAAGCACACATGAAAAACTGTGCCGAAGTTACTGGAACTGAAGAATGAATAAAACCCCATCACCGACAGACAACGACTGACTGGCTGTGCATTTGTCCAAGGCGACCTATAAGTTGTGTCTAATAACTATTAGGAAAACATCCTCACTGGTGCTAAGACAGAATGCTGTTAAGCTCTTTAAACCAGAGAAAATTGTGATTACAATGACAAGACCCCTGCATTTACAGACTGCAATAGCATTTGGCGAACTGGTCATAAGCCTAATTAATGCTGGTCAGTTTTAATACAGACATGATAAGGGTGATAAAAAAGATGATACAACAAACTACATAATGTAGGAAACCGGTTTAAACCGTAAATAAGCCTATACTGCGCATGTGACGAATGATATAATATAATACATGAATAGGATGTTAACGTCTTAAGGTCACGCTACTTTACGTCCAAGCAATACTCATGCAATCCGGCGGATGAACCATCCTAAAATTACAGGACGTGTTTAGATGAAGCCGCGAGAAAGCAGTTATAATAGGGTTCAGCTTTTCAAGCTTAACGATTCTGTAAAGAAAAAGTGGCTTCTTTCCATTTGCACAATGCTTTGACATATATCTGATCTGAGTTTTATTCCCGACAACCAGAGGTCAGAGATCGCAGACGCCCATCCCGTGATTCACTGAACATCTGTCCACCGGGCGGAGATATTATTAAGCTGATTAAGGGCCAATGGACAAATACGGTTGCTTAGTTAATTTTAAAGATTCATGTCGGTGATTTTTGCACACAAATAATGTCACATCTTCACCCTTTCGTAAAGGCCAGCGAAATAAAACGATATTATTATATTTTTATTATTGTAATCATCACCATGATCAGCAGCCTATTATAATTATTACAACCACATGCTAAGTTGTAAGCCTATTGGACTGGTAGGATTGGATAATGAGAAGGCCTACTAATTACGTGGCGGGAACGGACGGATACGGGTATACCCGCGGGTACGGGTCGGGTCGGGTAGTAATTTTGAGTACGGGTCGAGTACGGGTACGGGTAACGGTCCTGTGTAACTGGTACGGGTCGGTTAGCAAAAATGCTCTACCCGGAGACCTCTAGTCCCGAACCGAACAATGGATGTGGATCCTTTAGATGGATCGGAACACATTGGATTTGACAGCTTTGTAACTACGTGTTTTCATCTGACTCTTTATCTATATCCAGTGTTGGGGTAAATAGTCAGGTTGACTATTGAAATAGAACAGTAAACAGTACCTGTAGAAAACTATTGAAATAGTAAGTCTTATTTAAAATAGTAAATAGCTGCGGACTATTGCAAATACCACATGACTATTTATAAACTATTTAACTCTTATCAGTGTCAGTTACATATAATTATTGAGAGAGCTTGAAATTTTCTAATTTAGTAACGTTCCTTTAGCAGTTTTAGCTGACTTTGAGTAAGAGCAACTGTTCAAAAGTTTAATCGGATAAGCGAATCCTTGGTGAGAATTAGTGCTGCATTACTGAATAGTCTTTCTACTTGAGCAATAGATGGAATGGTTGCGTAGAAACGCAGAAACACTGACTTGATTCGTGTATCATTGTCCAGCATTTCTTGCTCACGTGACGTATCATTCAAACACTTCAAACGAGGATCCTCTTCCTGCAGAGTTGATAAGCCATCGAAAAGTTATCACTGTTACAAGCCGAACTGGGTGTCACACCTTTGTCGATGTGAGCAAAAGTACCCTCAGTAGTGTCGCTTTCATCATGCACGTTCTCTATTGCTTTCTGCATCAGCACGTAGCATCTAACTTTCAATTGTGGGTTTTCAATCCAACTGAGTTTAAACTTTGGATTACAAACTGCTGCTACGAGAAATTCACTGTCATGAAAAAGGCATCCAAATCGTTTATTGATTCCCGTCAATATTGCACCATGAAGAGGTTTAGTAAGTGTTAATGGCACTGCATTTAACTTGATTTTGAGCAGCTTCTGCCGTTTGGCAGCACAAACCAAGACATGACTCCTTGTCACTCGGAGGACATCTACTGCAGCTGCAAATGTTCCCATTAATGCCACATGTTCTTGCAGAAATGCTGCTTCATGCTGCAGAAAAGTAGGTAGTCATAGTGCAGTGCACACTAAATTCAATTTTGATTCAGCATTGAGTAGATTTCTCATAGAATCATAACACGAATTCCAACGGGTTGCACAAGGCACGCTAAATCTGTTTCCAACAATATAAATTGCAGCATCAGCTGCTTTTTTGCTGCGACTAGCCGTGTTCCAAATGGCCGAAGTTTTAGCCACTGAGCTTTAAGTAAGGTTAATAACAATAAGTAAGAAATTACATAAGGTATTTTTTTAATTTCAGTCTGGCGGTTGACTATTTACTTTTTAATAAATAGTAAATAGGCGCATACTATTTCAATACTATTTCAGTAGGACCTTTTACATGACTATTATAAATAGCGGTGTCAATAGTGAAGTCAATATTCGTAAACTATTGAAATACTATTTAAATAGTATTTACTGTTTAAATACCCAACACTGTCTGTATCTAGGCATATCCCTGTCTGTTTATATATCTCTGTCTTCTCTCGTTCCGCCTATACGACTTTCCGTCATCGCTCTTAGGTGTGCCTGCCTCAGCTTGCATGTCTTTCATCAAACAATTAGCGCCACGGGCATTAATCTTAAATATGTAAATATTTATATATGTATATAATGTAAGTATGTATGAAGGTTACAAAAGCGACGTGCATATATAACTGGGGCAGCACGGAGTTTGATCGATCCACTCCACGTCTTTGTCACTATTATGCAAGTAATTGTAAGTTTGCAAATAATTTCTAATAGACAACAGCAGGTTTTGTGCAATAATGCTTGTCAAAAGTAAAAATCGTTTGCTTAGAGTCAAAGGTGCTATTGGCAATGTTAAAGTAGGCCTATAGGCAGTGTTGGGTAAACTCACACAAGAAATGAGTTAAATCAAAACTCAACTCACACACCTCAAATGAGTTTAAACTCAAACTCAACTCATCCTATGTGAAATGAGTTAACTCAAACTCAGTTGTTAAATGAGTTAACTCATAAACTTACACGTTTCATACTAGCACGTTCTAATCGAGCAACAATTTTTCCATCACGCCTACTTGTAACAGAAAAATATTTTCCATCAAAAATACACGGTACTTCAGCCATGTTGTTCTTAACTGTTCACAATATACAAAATATGCAGTGCTTAAATACTGTCCGCTAGCAGTGTTTACGACCCTCCCTGCCGTCACCACTCACCAGTATGGAAAGCCGACGATATAAAAAAGGCTTGTTTCAACATAATATGTGCCGAGTGCCGAAGAGTGAGTTGAGTTTAAAATAATTGACAGTTACAACTCAAACTCACAGAAAATATGAGTTAACTCAAACTCATAACTCACACTCTTTAAGGTGAGTTAACTCAAACTCATAAATCACAGCAAGTGAGTTAACTCGTGAGTTTAAACTCATATGAGTTAACTCATACCCAACACTGCCTATAGGACAATAGCACCTTTGCACACTAAGCACACGAAATGTAGGTGTGGAATTCCACACGGTTCTAATTTTGATCCGTTGTTTTATTCCAAATCAATGGTCTTCCTAACTCATCTGACTTCTTCATTTTAGTCTCTATGCAGATCATACGAATGTCTTTTATCGTATAAGTAATTCAGTACCTTGTTCGAGTTTGACAATTGAGAACTCGTTTCTTGCTGACTGGTCCAAACCTAATAGTTTATTGTTGAATTTCTCTTTTTGATTGATTTGATTGATTGATTGATTGATTGATTGATTGATTGATTGATTGATTGATTGATTGATTGATTGATTGATTGATTGATTGATTGATTGATTGATTGATTGATTGATTGGACGACTGACTGGCTGACCAACTGACTGACCGACTGATTGACCGACCGAATGACCAACTTCTCGACTGACTAACTGATTATTTAGATGATTCATTGACTGACTGACTGACTGACCAACTGACTGACCGACTGACCGACTGACTGGTTTATTTATTGATTCATTGACTGACTGATTTATTTGTTGACTCATTGACTGACTGACTGACTGACTGACTGACTGATTCATTCATTGAATCATTGACTGACTGACTGACCGACTGACTGACTGACTGACTGGTTTATTTATTGATTCATTGACTGACTGATTTATTTGTTGACTCATTGACTGACTGACTAACCGACTGACTGACTGACTCACTGAGCGACTGACTGACTGGTTTATTTGTTGATCCATTGACTGGCTGATTTATTTGTTGATTCATTGATTGACTGACTGATTGACTTAATGATTATTGACTGAATGACTGACTGACTGACCGATTGGCTGACTGATTCATTTAGTGATTCATTGACAAACTGACTAATCGACTGACTGACTGACTGACTGACCGACTGACTGGTTTATTTATTGATTCATTGACTGACTGACTGACTGACTGACTGACTGACTGACTGACTGACTGACTGACTGACTGACTGACTGATTTAATAATTATTGACTGACTGACTGACTGACTGATTTATTTATTGATTCATTGACTGACTGATTTATTTGCTGATACATTGACTGACTGATTTATTTGCTGATACATTGACTGACTGATTTATTTATTGATTCATTGAGTGACTGATTTATATATTGATTCATTGACTGACTGATTTATTTATTGATTCATTGACTGCCTGACTCACTGACTGACTCACTGACTCACTGACTGACACACTGACTCACTGACTCACTGAGCTACTGGCTGACTGGTTTACTTATTGATTCATTGACCCACTGTCTGACTAATTGATTTAAAGATCCATTGACTGGCTGACTGACTGATTCATTTAATGATTCGTGTATTCGTTGACTCGTTGGTTGATTGAAATTCCAAAAAGACAATTAGCTACCTTCTTGTTTTTAATCTATTTTGAAAATTGACTGAGTCAAATTCAGACACAGTTTTATTTTAATCTCTTCAGTCGCAGGTGTTGGTCACGAATCCGATGATAACGGACATGAGCTACGGGAGTGAGGAGGAGAAAACAATCTGCGTGAGGCCGACGTTGGTGAAGCAGAATATTGTTAACCGGATTTTTTGTATGCCGTAAAATCTTAGTTTTTATATTTTACAATAGAGAGAATGGTTAAAATTGGTTACGACCGTTAAACACCAACTATTATTGACTTTTGTTGTGCATAATGTTATGTAGAAATTTATTTTCGTCATGAACTGATATCAACGTACGCCAACGTACGGCATAATAACGTACGCGTACCTTACGTAGGCTACGTTATAGGGAAAAAATAACGTACGTACCGTACGTACTGTCGCAAACTGATATAAATATATATATATATATATATAGGGGCTATTTTATATGTATATATATATGATGTTAAAGTAGGGTGCCTCTAAGATTGAAAGTGTCAGACACTGTCCAACCTATTATTGCGTGATACAAAATGGAGAAAGTTACCATTGAAAATTGTGGCATAATAGATAAAAATTTAGGACTTGCTCAAGGTAATCATTGTGTGTTATAGTGATATTTCCGTAAAAAATTCGTCGAGTGAAACAGTAAAAACTAAATAGTAAATACGCATGAAAAGATTGTAAATGTAGTGTAGTTGCAGTGTGATTCTCGTTAACGTTAACGATAACGAAAATGTTCGTTAACGGACAAAAAATGATTTCGTTAACGATAACTATAACTATGACTAAAAAATATCATTAACTATGACTATAACTATTACGAAAATAACACTAACGAAGATTCATCGCTATTTTCGTTAATGAAATAAAAATGTGCAATATCGATAAATATAAGAACGTGAAAAGAGCAGTCTTTAAATTACCCATTAATCATCCATTAATAATATCAACAAAATTGGGCGAGGAATTTGAAAAAGTTTCACAATTCTTGACAAGGGGAGAGGTGTTCAAGACAAATTGACGTTAGCAATAATTTAATCAGAAAGCAACCATAGATTCGGAAAGTCTTTAGACCTATCACAGTATAAATTATACTGTGGGCCTATGTTGTTTGAGTGATTTATTTAATTTTTTTATTGTAACTTAATCAAACGCGATATTTTCTTTGTTTCAAATTATCCTGTGTATTGTTTACAGCTAAAATGAGAAAATGTGCTGCATAGTCTCTTTGCGAATATCCTGGGTTCTTTTCGAAAATCTGATATTTCGAGTTTCTTTTTGATGGATAGATAATTTTGTCTCTCAATTGTTAATAATAAAGAGTGAGAAACTTTTTGTTTTGATTTTAATTTTCTATGTTAGAAGGAATATTATAAAAAAAGTTATCATTTTCGTGTTCAAATTAATTAGAAATGTTCATAATAAAAATCAAATTGAATACACACATAAAAGAAAACGAGGTTGTATTTTTTAATGGAAAAATTCATTAAATATCTGTGACAAACAGTAATGTAGCCATTAAGTAGCCATTAGCCTTTAGGATGTACTGTAGCCATTAAGTATAAAAATTAAATCTGAGTAACAACATTTTGTTTTTTGGCAATTTCAGTTTCTTGCATTTGTTACAGTCACAGAAATTTTCTGAGGGTGGGGTAATTTTGTTTTACATGATTTTGTTAGGGGGTCCTTGAATGTTTGACAGTTGTTGACAAGAGGGAGTAGATAAAAAAAACTGCCTAAATTTTGCTGACATAGTTAATCGATGACCTCATATAGGGACCAGGCGGAGCGCCATTGGGGTCAGTTGTGACTATGTACTAACTAAAATTAATTAAAATAAAAGTCCAATAACCATAACTATTACTAAAAAATAATGCTAACTATAACTGTAACTATAACTAAAATGAAAAACCATTAACTTTAACTGTAACTATAACTAAAAAATAATACTAACTATAACTGTAACTATAACTAAAATGAAAAACCATTAACTATAACTGTAACTATAACTAAAATAAAATCTGTAAGGAGAATCACACTGTGTAATGGTAATGTTACCAGCGTAAAGTGAAGCTAACGGTCAGTTGGTAGGCCTACAGTCACTAAAACACTGTAGCTGCTGTGCAGCCATGTAGCATCAACTGAACGCAATGAACGGCGAGCACCATACAGCACCTTATGCCCTGCATTTAAACTGCAGTTTCTAGTCCATCAGTAATTCATGTTGCGAGTTTGTTTGGTTTTTTTATGACACGGCTTTGTTGGCGCACTGAACTTGCTTCTATTGCCCTCGACTACTTACATGAGACTGTTCCTCGTTGCGTGTTAAAAGGCATTGAATTCTAGAATCAAGACAACATTCCATTCTGCTAGATCGCCCATCTGTCCTTTCGATATGATTCTTGAAATAGCCATTCGCTGGGGTCATCTGAAAGTATTCTTCACAGAGGATCTTGAAAAAATCCATGTATACATGTCGTGACGAAGTCATGTAATCTCTTTGCTTATGGTTTGACGAATAGACTAGTGTAATTAAAGCTTGGAGGTTCATCAGACCCCTCAGTATCTCTGAGAGCCGTGACCATTAATCTCTTCTATTCCACGGAAACATTATCATCGAAGAATCCAAATCCTACCAGCAGTCAATTAAAGACGTGCCTAACTGAGATGCTTCCTTATTTGCTTACGATATGAGGGACCACTCGTAATCCTGAGGCCCGTATACCTGCAATAGTTCATACTGTTTGCAGAAGGCACATCTTCATGAAGTAAATGGGTCTGGTCATCCAGTGGGCACGGTCAATTGCTCCTGGATATATGAAATGGAGACGTTCCACCAAAAAAAACAATCGAAAGCTCCAGCAGTTCACGGTAGTCGTCTGGTGATTGGAATGTTTCCAGCTGAGCTACTGCAAACTCTGTGACACTATCTATTCAGGAAGCGATAATGGATGCCATATTCCCATCCTCAAGGGCTGTGGAAAATGCAGCTCGATGCTAGCAATCTGTGAAATGGCCAAACACTTATATTTCGGCAGATTTTGAGACATAATAGATGCTAACCAACTTCTCGAGCATGACATGTGGTGACAGCATGCTAAATGTAAGTGCTCCTGACCAACTGACCAATGAGACCAATAAGACCAATGGACTAATGATGGCATCCTCTGGATCATTCTGGAGCTGCCTTGATAAAGCTATTGCAGAAAATATATAGGCAGCCGCCTTCCTGTCACTTGTATTTCTGTATAAAACAGAAATCAGACTACACCTTTCGTTCCAGTGCTTGAAGCGGTGGTATCGAAGCACATAACCTTGATCCGATCCTTTAATCCAAACTCATCCATGCTGTCAATCAATGCTCCTTACATTTTAACTGCTGCTCCGTCGCGAAGTTACGGGACAAACAACAGCTTCACTACATTCTGTCAAGAGACCAGAATAGGAAGTCGGTCTACTCTTTTTTCCAGGGCCTGTGAAGTTCTCCATAATTTTGCCATCCCAATGAAATACCAGCGGCAGTACATGGTCGAAGGTTACCTTCGCCTCTGAGCGGCTCAATTAAAGCTTCACGATTTGTGCTGTCCTTGTGGTACTTGGGCTATTGATGACACCCTCTGCATCATGCGGTAGCATGCCCTGATGAAGCCATTGCAGAAGATATGTGTTTTGCCTTACTGTCACTTGCATTGGTCAGATATAGGGCTACTGCCGCATCAGGAGTGATCACATTCACAATGCCTCTCTTTGGAGTTCACTGACCTTCCTCAGGATCAGGTGATAAGGTAAAACTGCTGATGTCCGACGATGATCCATCATCATAGTCATTACCTTCACGAATGTCAGTTTTGGTTGCTGTGGACTGATGATGTCAACTGCTGCTTATTTTATGTCCAATGAATAATTTACTGCAGAAGTGTTACGCTTCTGTTTGCGTTTTTCCTGCGGTGTGAGGTTTCGCTCTACTCTGGCTATCGTTCCCCTCCGACCTGTTCTCGCTGTGCTTCTAAAAACAAATGGTCTTGCTAGGTTTTTATTAGGAGCACTGTCAGACAAATCAAACAGGCGGTCATGAAAAATCTGCAAATTTGTCAAATTTTTACAATGCATGATTTAAGAACAATTGGTTTAAAACGACAAATACATATTTTCTGAATTTAAACTGGATTGAGCAAGTCCTAAATATTGTCCAATCTTCCAAATATTTTGGCTATTGTGTTCTAGTATAAGCCACCACCGAATGGCTATTTGGAGGAGGAGAAAAACATAACATGAAAATTCTCTGTTAGGGATGGGAACACCCTATGTTATAGTTATTGTTATACGTAGCCCCTATGAATTAAAATAACTCTACTACAATTTCTTTATCGAGAGCAATTCAACTATTTAGTGTACTGAAATTTGTATTAAGAATAAGCTTACGTTTGTACTCGATGAATTATCTACCCATTTTGTTTATGGAACGATTTGTATTTAATCTAGATCATGTTTTAAATCTATTATACCGGACATTTGTGAGAAACTTGACAACCGAAACAAGCTATGCTGCTCTTACATTGTGGAGTGAAATGCAAACATTCCGAGTAATGAAACTCGTAGGCCTATTGGCAATGCGCTGACGTTTCTCTCCGAAGAATTATCCTAAGATTTTGTTTTTGTGATGATTCATATATTATGACTGACAATCAGGCATCATATTGTTAATGGTAAATATAATATGCAGGAAATTTTGACATTGAATGAATTGTTGTTATGTTAGTTAAGCTTTTTAGTTCTGGTTCTTTTTTATTATGTTATGTTAAAACCGTGCTGTCCAACCGCGCACCGCGGGCTGATTTTAAATGGTCCGCCCAAGCTGAAGACTAACCGGAAATAAAACATTGCAAGCACAATTCAAAGCCAAATATCTCACTAAAACGTGCTTGGACGTTTATTGATAGCTATACTTTTTGGCGCTGAACTATTATAAAGCATGCCATACAGACATGTTATTATTCACTGATTATCTCATAATTATTGCCATAATAAATTTTAAAACAGTTAATAATTTTCGAAAAATGCTAGTCGTTGCTTTTGAGTTTACTGGTGCGGTCATCGGCTTCAAGAATAATTGTTTCGGTGGCCCGCGGTGTCAAAATGTTGGACAGCACTGTATTAAAGTATGGCAAGACTATTATGTTAATCATTCGTCTATTTCAAACCAATTTGCTGCCAAATAGGTGACCTTAATAAACAGACTTCAGCCCCTTCTCGGTCTGTTCGATGTATCCCTGAAACATATTTCAGGGATACATCCTCGAATGAATGAATATTTGTGCACAGCATTATGCAATGTTTGCTTTTTGGAACAATAAATGAAATTAAATGCAAAAATTAAATGACAATTAATGAATGCATAATTGCATACATCTCCAATGGCTGGGTGGAAGATGAGAAAAAATGTCATGAAAATTCTCTGTTAGGGATGGGAACACCCTATGTTATAGTAATGTTATACAGAGCCCCTATATGAGGAACTTTAAACCTAAAATAACTCTACTACAATTTATTTATCGAGAGCAATTCAACTATTTAGTGTACTGAAATTTGTATTAGCTTACGTTTGTACTCGATGAATTATCTACCCATTTTGTTTATGGAACGATTTGTATTTAATCTAGATCATGTTTTAAATCTATTATACCGGACATTTGTGAGAAACTTGACAACCGAAACAAGCTATGCTGCTCTTACATTGTGGAGTGAAATGCAAACATTCCGAGTAATGAAACTCGTATTGGCAATGCGCTGACGTTTCTCTCCGAAGAATTATCCTAAGATTTTGTTTTTGTGATGATTCATATATTATGACTGAAAATCAGGCATCATATTGTTAAATGGTAAATATTATATGCAGGAAATTTTGACATTGTATGAATTATTGTTATGTTAGTTAAGCTTTTTAGTTCTGGTTCTTTTCATTATGCTGTGTTAAAATATTGCAAGACCATTATGCTAATCATTCGTCTATTTCAAACCAATTTGCTTCCAAATAGGTGACCCTAATAAACGGACTTCAGCCCCTTCTCGGTCTGTTCGATGTATCCCTGAATCATATGTGTGCACAGCATTATGTAATGTTTGCTTTTTGGAACAATAAATGATTATTAAATGGAAAAAATTAAATGACAATAAATGAATGCATAAGCTTACATCTCCAAACGCCGCCTCATTATAGCAATGATGGTGTTTGCCTTAGGCGGTGAAGCTAATCGCCTGACGTTGATTCTTGTAATCGTAATCGTAATCGTATACTCCGTATTTCTAAAGTGCCACTCTAAAGTTAAGCTCAGGCACCAGCTCTTTTACAATCGCTGTGTCTTATCAGAGGGGTTGTCCAGAGATCTATTCGTTCTAAGTAGCGCCGTTCCGCTACAAAATATTTCGTAACCCAAAAAAATCTTAAGACGCACCTTTTAAGATGTGTTGTTTTGCCATGTTAATCGACATTGGGTTCTTAACAGGCGTTTTACAAAATAGCAGGATATATAGGCCACCAACAACGTGAAGTGTTTAGGACTTCATTTTCTTAGTCCTCTCTCTCACACTCTCTCACTCTCTCTCTCTCTCTCTCTCTCTCTCTCTCTCTCTCTCTCTCTCTCTCTCTCTCTCTCTCTCTCTCTCTCTCTCTCTCTCTCTCTCTCTCTCTCTCTCTCTCTCTCTCTCTCTCTCTCTCTCTCTCTCTCTCTCTCTCTCTCTCTCTCTCTCTCTCTCGCCATCTGATCATTCCACTGACAGTGTAGGTCAAGGCACTC